>CM048920.1:15101533-15256533 GCA_026686955.1 Epinephelus cyanopodus
TATAATGAGATGTCAGAGAAAGGATGTTTTCATTGTTGCTTCAGGAGAAAGAAAATGAAGTCAAAGAAACTGTCAGATCAAATTATTCCTTTTTTGCTTTACTATTCCTTCTGAAACCCAACTGGAGTCTACTAGATCAGCACTAGACAGGAGAATTAATGGCAGTGGGGTGTTAAGGGGATGCTGGGAGGACTGCCCACCAATCCAAATCACAGCCAGCTCCTTCTGATATCCTTCTACCAAGTGACCTTTGCCTCCGCTCCCCCCAGCTTCTTCCCAGCTGCTCCCTGGATAAAGCCCTCTGATCCTGCGAAGCTTATCACCAAAGTCTGCCTGGGTCCTCACTCTCTTTGTTGCACAAGTAATTACACTGTGTCAGAGAGCTGTGGAGGTGAAGGTAGAAGGAGGAGGACCCTCACACACCACATCAGTGTGTGTCTCCTCTGATGAGAGTGGTACAACTCAGCTGTGGAGGAGAGAATGGCTTCAGCTGGGGGGGCTCCCTGCGTGAGATGGGCATATTTCGCGCCTCAAATGGGACCCCGCGCTGCTCCCCGCCTGGCCCCACTCCACCTCCGAGCTGCTTCAAAAAGGGACTTGAGAATGACAGAAGTGTTTCATACTGGCACATTCAGTGGCTCAGACCAGATGGAGGCTTTGTTCTTTCCTCGCGAAAACACACTGATGCACACACACATACACACACACATACATGCCTGTCTAGCACATGCAAATGCGCACGCACACACATGCATGCACACTTCCCCACCACACAGCAGTATAAAGCCGGGATCGTGATGACAGGGGGTGGTGTGATTCTCTTGTCCTCTGCCGTGTTCACATTAGTCATATGCAAATAGGCATTGTGCACAGAGAATGACACAAATCCACCGTGCCTAAATCCTCAAAGAAGACTGGTGACGGCTATTTAGTTAACATGATTTATTAAGGTGTTTGACCCAGTTAGCACGTGCAGCCATTAAATGGGTTTGTTTCAGGTGTTTGGACAAATGGAATCTGTCATTGCTGGAATTTGAGGACATGAAGACAATTAAAATAACGAAGGAATTTGTTATGTTCACTGACCATGTCTGAGAAAAACTGAAAGAGGGATGATGAAAGTAAGGAGTGTGACGACGAGGACACTTTAGGTGTGCAATATTCTGTCTTTCAGCCTCATCTTCCACCGTTTCACAACTATTATGGTTTTGTCTTGGTTAGTTGTCCTGTGTTTTCCATAGATGAAAATGTCTTTTTCATGAGTTTGTCCCACTTGTGGAATCAGATTGAACAGGAAGATGATTAACCACAGCTACATGTCTGAATTCATCACATCATGTTCACGCTTAGCACTGTTGAATCCTCCTGCGATCACTTAACTTGGTATTAAAAGGTAAACTGTGCAGGATTGTCAGTTAGTGTTTGTAAAATGTAAGCCAACCCCAGATTCACTCTAGTTTGGGGGGTTTCACCTCACTACATTTGCATTTTTTGGCGCTGTGTCTCTTGGCTGCCTGCTGCTTACAGTCTGACACCTGGTCACTACCTTTGCACAAAGCCCGACCTCACCTGAGTGCTGTCGGCGTACACGGCCATACACATCCTGAACGCAGAAAAATAGGAAGAAATGAAATAAACTACAGGCAAAGGGCAGAGTTTCTGCAGAAAAATACACTGCCACGCACTGATTTGAGGGATTACTTCTACATATTCAAGATGGCACTCCCCTGTGTGTGACATCGCAGAGCTCTTACAATCAAACTTTTGCTCCTTCCATTGGTTTCTCTCGCTTTTATGTGTCTTGCTGTGTGCACTTTATCCTTTACTATTTATTACTTGTCTATTTCTGACTGATTCTGAGTGTTTTTGCACAAGAATTCCCATGTTATCTTCTGTATGAGCCTTTACATAGTTTTTTTGCTTGTGTAATCACCATTGCCTCTAAGAAATCTGACGTGATACACAACTAAGTTTAGATACGCAACCTGAAGTCTTCTTGCACTCCCATATTTTTCTAAACTTGACCTCTTTGGTCATGTTCTTCCTTACTTTGGAGTGATCTTTGTAGGATTTGCTCTTCAGTTTTCTGGTAAAAGGTTGTTGGATCCATACTTTAGAACAACAGTTTAACACTCTTGGTGTCAGTGGAGGGTTTTCCTAGTGCAATTTTATCATGACCTTCTCTATAATTTATCTGGGGAATCCAATCCATGCCGAACCCAATCACCATAACAAATGTTGGCGCTTGACATTTCTTTCTAGGCGGCTAGGTGGTGCGGTGGTTGGCATTGATGCATTGAGTTTGCATGTTCTCCCCGTGTCAGCTGAGATAGGCTCCAGCACACACACCCTCCTGTACATTACTATGTAGTGGATATATTGGAACTTTGTACTGTGGTTAACTTATGGTTAGGTTTAGGCAAAAAAAACAACAACACTCGGTTATGGTTAGGAAAAGTTTGGGCTTAAAATATCCTCTTTTGATGACATAATCCCGCTAAAAATGCATAGATGTCTTGGTGAAAAAGAACAACTGCTTTTGTGGCACTACCCCAGCAGGAAATACAACAATGTCTCCACGAAACTATTATTAACAGTGGTCTGCAGCTTGGCAGCCATTTTATCTAGATGCCCCACCATCACCATCCCGACCACCTCCTGCTGATGAAGTCAGTTCATATACTACGTCGCTTTAGAAATATTGATATGATATTGTTGATCTGAAAGAAACAAATGTATCATATCTGTGGTTTGCAGAAACATACAATGCCAACGTTTTCTCTGGCGACCAGGCTGTTTCATGCCTTATAGGTCTAAAGAGAGTTTTAATGATAAGAGCTTCTTGACTAAAATGATTACAGAGTTTTTTGGTTAAAGACAGAATTTCTGATGTATACATATTATTATGACGTGGCGCTAAAGCCATGACAAAAAAGCAGGACACGCAGTGTGAAGGCAAAATCATAGATAATTTATTGACACGGAAAGAATAATTTTGAACGCAACAAACAAACTCAAGTAACAATGAGATGTGTTTATCAGCAGAATCAGTGGTGAAGGCGTGTGTCTGCATGAGTGCTGCATGTAGTGTGGAGTGTTGGAAGTGTGGCGCTTTAACAAGGTCAACCACTCCACCCACCAGGTAGCCTACCTGCTGCATTGAAGAAACAGAACACAGAGTGAATAAACAGGTCAGGAGACTGTCACAATATGTCCAAGGTGTAGGGCATAGGTATTTGATGTGCTGAGCAATCAGCCTGCACACCTGATATTCATTAGCGATTGTTTCCAGTAACCTCCTACTTCTCCTGTCGATGCTGAACTGGCACCTCAACCCTTTGTGGAGTAAGTTTACTCTTTTATTTTCACCCAGTTAGCTATGTTACTGACAATGGAAAGTTCCCTCTCTCCTTGCAAACCAATTTTCTGACAACAAAGACGTTTGAATCAAACTAAATCTTGTGATGATTTGAATCAGGATGTGCTGGTGTTAAAATAAAAGATGGGAACAAGTTGGGCAGGAAGAGTGAGAGTCTTGAAAAAAAGCAGAAGCACAGAGAGATTCACTGGCTACAAATGATGCTACATTTTTGGCATTTTCTAATGTTCCAGATGGCACAAGGCCACCATCATCCCCGGCTAATTCAGGAAGGAGGGTGTTCAAACATCTCTGACAGGAAGCAGCAAGTGACCTTTAAGCTGGAAAGGCTCGGCTGGTATTGCGCCCTCGCTGTCTTTTTTCATCAGATCTGAAGGTGCGGAGCAGAGACACATCCTTTAGCGAAGGTGAGTATGAAATGCCAGTCTGTCAGCTGCTGTCTGCTCTTTGCTGTGCAGTGCGGTATGAACAACAAACTGTGCTGCTTTAAGCTCATCTATCTGATCAGGTCAAAGTAGCCTTCACTGCGACAGGTTTGTTGGAACAAAACAAACACATGAATCGAATATCAGCATCTAGAAAACAAACCTCTTCTTCGGGGTCATGAGGAGTTTGTAACACTGACAGCTAAACCCGTTTAGAAACTCTTCTTGTTCAAACACATCTGATAAATTTAACAGTATGTCTGAAGAAAACATGGAACAAACCTCAGCCTTATTGGCTCATATCTGATCTTTTTCAACATCATTGTTCAAATGTGGCTATATATATGATAGTGAGGATGAGGAGAAAGAGAGACAATTGTTTTTTCATGTTTTTAAAGATTTTTGTATGTATTTTTGGATGCTGTCATTCTCCCTCCTTCCTTCCTTGCAACCTCTACTGGATTGTTTGAGTGATGTCAAATCTTGGTTGAGCTCTAATTTCTTAAATCTTAACGAGTCCAAGACAGAGGTTGTCCTGTTATGAGGCCACATGTCCCCACGCAGCTCCGCAGATTTCCTGGGCCCCCTGAACCCCAACATTCGTTCCTCTGTAAAGAATCTCGGAGTGGTTTTTGACAGCCAATTAAAATTTGACAAACAGATCAGTGCTGTTGTCAAAACTAGCTGGGCAAGAAGCGGGCAAGAAAAAGCGCGACCACATCTCAGTCTTAGCCTCCCTCCACTGGCTCCTGGTCCGTTTTCATATTGATTTTAAACTCCTTTTAATTGTTTTCAAAGCCCTCAACGGCCTGGCCCCCCTGTACCTCTCTGAGCTCCTTTTGCACCACACCCCAACCAGGATCTTAAGGTCTTCGGACCAACTACTGTTGGTGGTGCCAAAAACCAGACTAAAGTCCCGAGGTGACAGAGCCTTCGCAGCGGCTGCCCCCAGGCTCTGGAACAGCCTCTCCCTTCACATCCGATCGTCCCAGTCCCTTGAGACTTTTAAATCCTCCCTAAAAACCTTTCTCCTCCACCTGGCGTATCATTCAGCCTGAGCACGATCATCTCAAGTTCTTTTTTTTTTTTTTTTCTGATTGCTATTTTAATGTTTGCACTGTTTTCTCTGTCCTTTTATTGTTGTTTTCTACATCTTTTCTATTTTTATTATTGATGTTGTCTTAACTCTGTCCCCCCGATGTGCAGCACTTCGGTCGACTGCCATCGTTTTAAATGTGCTCTAGAAATAAATCCTGATTTGACTTGACTTGACTTCCTGCTATCTGCTTGTTACAGTTTCACAATCCTCTTTGCTACAGAAAAAACAAGACAACTTAGGCGTGTTTTGACAAAGATACAATAAGACATGTCTGCTTTATTCTCTTGGTGAGTTGTTGGAAATATCTAAAATGAATAAAACAACTTCAAACCGCTCCCCAGAAAGGGTTCTGACACAACCAGTTGGCGTTGTTTTACCAAATCTTTTAACGTAGAGACAGTGACTTCACCAGTGCACCGATCTGTTCGACTTCCCACAAGCCCCTGTGTTACCATTGTGATAATGCTCGACTGGAGCCACAGACAGCCAGAAAACCTTCTGTGATTTTAATGGATCCAGTGAGTTCCCCCAGAGCTAAAGTATAGTCAGGCTTCACATCCAGGGCACATATTATTATTTCACTAACACAGACCACGCCAATAGAGTTACAGATTGCAATTAGTTTATCACGTATAATGGATGATGGGGATGAGGGTGAGAGATGGAGGGAAGAGGATAGAGGGATGTGGGATGAAGGGACAAGGAACGAGGGTCAAAGGGATGGAGGGATGAGGGCATGTAGGGTCAGGGAAGGAAGGATGGTGGGGGGAATGCTGGGAGAAATCAGAGTTGCATACAGGTGAAGGGTGGAATCTGATGGCAGTCTGGTGTCAGGTGAAGGCCCAACCGCAGCTGAGACAGCGTGCGGAAGTCATCTCATTGCCTGCTCTACTTCGGATAGAGCCTCCTAGTGATCCCTGTATTCTCTTGAAAAAGAAAAGGCAGACATGGCAGCAAAGAAAAGGGGTTTTGAGGGGATGGATGTGAGAACAGGATCAAAGGAGAGGGAAATGGATTAGATTGAGGTGTTGTCTTTGTTCCTGAACTTAGTTATTCAACTTCATTAAACATTATGAAATTATGCTTGTCTTTTTAATCACTACAAATTGAATCACGCCGTGACATGTGACTGTTGATGTGCACTGTGCATTTTCCTTTGCGGGGCCATTTGAATGAAAAAGCTCACTGTCCCACATGCAAATGTTCCACCAAAACACGTTCACCCCTGACACTATTTTGTAAAAGCGCCTCTGCTGCATCCAGGGCTTAGTGCCGCCCGAGACGACACTGATTTAAAGAAACAAAAAAAAAGCCAGCGTGTTTTTTCCCTATAGCAGAGAGATAATCGATGGTTTGAGACCTCTCTCTAGCCCTGACACAGCACTGTGGAGAGAGGTCTGCCTACACCAGACCAGCTTTTATTAGACAGGAGAGACAGAGGGGACAACATGTAGCGAAGGGCCACGCATTGGACTGGAACCCAGCCCGCTATCACTCAGCCCAAATGGGTAGCATACTCTAGCAGGTGCAGAGAGCCAAATATTTAGTTATGGCTTTTTGTGGAGCAATGGCTGATTTGTCTGTACAGAGGTATGTGTGGATGCAGAGTCAGAGCCAGGAGTGACATAAATGGCTTCACAAAAACAGATTTCATACAAAATTTCAGGCTGTCGGGGGACTTTTGAGTACATCTGTCAGTGCTGCTCCACAAGACACTCAGGGCAAGACACTAAGCTCAGGGGAGTGGCGTTAAAGTTGCATGACTTCCAAAGACTGTTTAGACTGAGGTCATACTGCAAAATAAATCAGACTTGTAGCTGGCATATGAATGTAACTCAAATCAGATTTCAAAAGATCATATTCCATGTAATTTGTGCTGTTCACAGTACTGTGGAAAAAAAACTGGTCTGAGTTTGCCTGCGGTCTGAAAGTACTAAGTTCCTGAGAATTTATATAATGATGTGAGATCTTTCACAACAGGAAGCTCTTCAAAGTAAGATTCATGCAGTATTCCTTTCATGACTAATCGCTACCTGACCTCGGTGAGCTGTGGGCTCCTAGTTAAAATAAATATCAAGAGTTTCGCTGCATTATTCATCACTGGCTGACCCGGGTCT
This sequence comes from Epinephelus cyanopodus, assembly GCA_026686955.1. Lineage (NCBI taxonomy): Eukaryota > Metazoa > Chordata > Actinopteri > Perciformes > Serranidae > Epinephelus > Epinephelus cyanopodus. Next base: position 15,108,554 of record CM048920.1, read on the forward strand.
ACCCATGAATGGGAATACGAGAGAGCATCAATCAGCTTCCCATTAGGATATTAAATGAGTGCAGCGGGTTAAATCACATGACATTTCTCTTCTCCTGTCTGAATAGCAAATGATAAACTGCCAAATCAGAGCATATGCACATTAATATATGTATTGCTTAAGCTTTCAGGTGCAAATATCTACCATTCATATGATGCAAAAGATACAGACAAAAACCACAGCTTAGGTTTTCCTGTACCTTGACAATGTCACAGGACCAACACAGAGCGAGCACGGAAGCTGTAAGGAAGGTTTGAAAGCAGGCAAGTCATCGATTTAATATCAAAACATGACACGTGAAAAACTCATAAAAGGGAATAGGATTTTATTGTATTTGCTATATAATGGTATCAGGCACTACACCACCCTAGGCAGAAATGTCATTTACAGTCTACCACCATTAAATAATTCACATCCAACACTCCTATTCGCTAGTGGTTAGTTGACGTGTGAGTGGTTTCTAGATGTGCTGATGAGAAGCAAAAATGTCCACGAGTGTAGTTATTAGCCACGCTAATTCAGCTCCCGGTGCGGTGCACAGATGCTGACAGAGTGGAGCTTAAAGACCAATGACAGATGAGACAGTTCTTGTAGTGTAGAGCTGAAATGTCCAACAATGGCCACCGTACAGAAAGTGAACCCCACTAGTTGGAGATTTTCCTGCAGCACCACTATCAAGACAACCTCTGCGCTCTTTCCCACTAGCGTTGAGAATCTAATAATAGCAACGTCTCATTTTTCATTCATCCGAACAAATGTTTTCTGGTGTGTAATGAGCATCACAGCCTCACGAGGCCGCTAGTCTGACCAGCAAATGCTTGGTCTTCTTTTTTCTCACAGTGCATCTCAAATCATGACAAAATCAATAATAAAGTCCTAGTACCATGATGGTTTTTTAAAGCACACAAACTATACTACACAAGTATACCGACAGTATTAAGATGGCAAATGTTTTCACAGAAAATAAATAGTTTACCAAGTCAAGTTGTGATGGAAAATGCAGGTGTTTTTTAAGAGTACTTGCACATGCAAAAAAAAGTGCCCCAGTTTGATGTTTTCTGCTTATAGTGACACAATGAAATAAACACACTGACAGACACAACACTAATAAAATGATCTATACTCTGTTGTTGCTTGAACAATTACCAAGTCTAGTTTAACAGACATAAATTAAAGCTACAGTTGGTAACTTTCTAAAAATAACCTTTAATCATATTTGCATTCTGCTTCCTTCTGTGTACCCGAAGTGAACTGTGTCCTTGGAGAGTTTTCATTGGTGTATGAGAAGCTTGCTTTGTAGCTGTTCTCATGACAGTTATCAGGTAACCGGAGGCCTCTCTTTGCCTCCTTTTTGCTGTGCACTTCTAAGTTTTAATTATGTGAGTGAATCTGTGATTCTTTGTCAGACCAACAGAGGACACGCCAGGTGTCAGAGCTCTGACCTTTCAGCTGAAATAGACTGACTCTGTTATCACACAAATGACAACTTGATCATTTAACTCCTTATTTGTTCACCTCTGCCACCACAACTCCTTACCGCACGTGAACGAAAACAGCAATCAAAGCCGAGGAGTCTGTAAATCAGCTGTCAATCATGCCAGTCACGTAAACTGCGGTCAAACTGTCAAACTAGGCAGCGCTGATCCAATATGAATCAAGATTCTGTTACTGTGTTGCCTATTTCTCACCTCAAATGTCTTCAGGAACATATTTTAGTGTACTGTTTAGCTGTAAAGTGAGGACGTTTGTCAGGCTGCTGAAGGGTGCTTGTTCATCTGTGTAACTGTATCCAACATGGCAGCCAGGGAACAGATGTTCTCATTTTACAGATAAACAGTACACTGAAACAGTGGTTCCCAACAGGTGGGTCACGGTCCAAAAGTGGGTCACAGGCTCATTCTGAATGGGCCGCAAGTGACTCATACATGTGTAAACATTTATTTCTAGGTACAGTGAATTCCCGGCACAGAGCTTTTATTGTGAAGTGCTATTTCCTCCTGTAGAGTGAGTGACTAACAGACAGCTACTTGACAGAGACAACAAACTAGCTTGATGCCATGGCCAGTATGACGCTGAATGTATTAAACTGTGCGGACCTTGAACTAATGACTAAGTTGAAATCTGGACCTTGCGGCTGGACCAAGTGGGAACCACTGCACTAGGTAACGCAGAAACAGAATCCTGATTTGAATGTGATCAGCGCTGCCTAGTTTGACAGTTTGACCGCACATGAGGTGCGACTGACATGACTGACAGCTGCATTAGACTCATCAGCTCTGACTGGTTGTCTTCAGTGCACTGGGGTATATTCTGGCTAATGCCATGAGAGGTAATAGGAGGAGAAGGGACATGATTTTTTTCACAGACTTCTTGTCTCATATAATTCTGTGTTTGTTGTGACAGTTCCAGCAAATATGACAAAAGGTTATTTTCATCAAAGGTACCGACTATGACTTAAAGACAAGATTTAATTTGGGGCTTGGTGTAATCCACGTCCCTGAAACAATCCTGATTTATTTCATAGTTTTGAAATGTGAAACACTGAACATAAATTATTGTGTAAGACAAACACATATCAGTCACTCTAGTGTTGTGAATAATATTGAGTTGTTGTAAATAGTGGCTTTAAATGATTCTGATTGTACTCTAATCTGCATTCATGTGGTTTCAACTGAATATCCTTCCTTCATCCTATTCACTGCTACATGGGCCTTAGTGCATGAAGAAAAAGTGGCTGATAGCAGGATTATGTCAGTTCTGTGTCTACGTCTTTGTGACTGTAAGGCCTCATTAAGGTGCTTCCACTCAGAACTTGCTGAGGGGCGGCAGCGCCCCCGCCTTCACTAGCACAGCTGAGAGCAGGTCTGCAGGCCCAGAGGGATGGGGAAGAGGAGTGGCTGAGGGATCTCCGTGCTTGTTTTCAGAGTTCATAGGTGTGGGAACCTTCCCTCTGTTCAGCGTGGTCTTGCAAGCCCCGCTGCCCCCGCCTCCACTGGTCTTGCTGTTCTCCCCTGTGGGGATGACTGTGCCCAGGTGTGGGTTGCCCACCACTGGAGTCCCAGTGTGCTCCATGCTGGTCTGACAGCAGCACAGCAGCCTGAAGAAAGCTGCCCTCATCTCCCTGCTGGACAGAGTGTATATCAGAGGGTTGAGGGCAGAGTTGAGCACAGCCAGGGCTATAAACCAGTCCACCTGGTAGAGCACAGGGCAATTATCTGGGCTACAGCCAACGTCCAGCAGCAGCAGGAGGAAGAGGGGGGTCCAGCACATGACAAACACTCCAAGAACAATAACCACTGTCCGCAGCAGGGCCAGTGAGCGCTCTGAAGGCCGGCTGCTCACCCTGCGGCCGCTAGATGTCACCAGACGGTAGATCCTGATATAGAGGATGATGATGGCCACCAACAGGGCGCTGAACACACTGATGCAGAAGGCCACATAACTCTTGGCATAGAGCGGCAGCACTGTGGAGCAGGAGGCCAGATTGTCCAGGCAGTTCCAGCCCAGGCTGGGCAGAGCACTAAGCAGCACTGACACAAGCCAGCAGGCAGCCAGCAGTCCCAGAAGTCTCCCCCGGCCTGCTGTCTCACACGGACGTAGACGCACCATAGTCATGTGCCTCTCAATCCCAATGGCCAGAAGGCTAAACGTGGACGCACTGAGGGCCACGAACATGCTCCCTTCTCTGGCCAGCCACCGCACTGGCGTCAGGAAGAAGGTTTGCGTCCTGAGGTAAAGATGTTGACCACGTAGGCCACACCAGCCAGCAGGTCTGACAGTGCCAGGTTTCCTATGAGGAAGTACATGCGGCTGTGGAAGCGCTTGTTCCTCCAGAGAGCGAGCAGGACCGTCACGTTCTCCAGGACGATCAGCACGCAGATGAAGAGCAGCACGGCCATCTTACAGGCCCCGCCGTTGCGAGGCCGCTCCCACTTCCCTGAGTGGTTGTAGTGGCTGACGATGACAGTGTTCATCCCCTCCTCCAGCACGTTCCCCATGTTCCCCATATTCCCCATACTGCCCTGCTTTTCCTTCCTCGGTCACACAGCAGAGGGCGCCACAGCACTGGACACAGCAGAGGGAGGTGAGGCTCCTTAACCAGGCAGGGTCACTACTGGCATCTTAGAGCCTGAAGGATCTGACATTGAATGCAAGTTAAGAGGTCAAATTCATTTCTAAAAGTTATGTTAATCACTTTAAAGTCACATCCAACAACACTTAGAAACATCAAAAATAGCACTTAAAATAGCAAATAAACACAAAAAGCCTGCTTGCTTAATATTGCTTAATCTAAGCAGGAAACTGCATTACCGAGATTTAAATTCTCTCACATGGTGGTACTGGTGAAGAAGCAAATGACACATATATAACACACCATGAAACTCACAAAGAACTCCATCAAATACTGAACACACAAGAAAAAAAAGAACTTCCCCCTTTTTTAATTTATTGTCCCGTTGATACTGAACAAACAGCTGTGGTAGTTACTGCTGTTTATAAATCATGAGCCATAAATGTAAACGTTGATGGATAGTGGATAAGCAGTTTTTTTCCCCTCCATAATTAAACTGAATCGTGTGTATCCCAAATTAATAAGCACTTTAAAAGGTGTAACTTGTCCAAAATAAGTTTGCTGACAACGTTTTAAATACATCTTTGAAACAGGATTCCTGCTCTTAACAACTCTCTTGGAGAAGTTGCTCCAAGTTAAATGTAGTGATCATTTGGGAACATGCAAAAATAAAGTGTTTGCCACAATAAACAGTCTATTGTTATTCACCACAGCTACAGTAACTTACCTTTTGGAGTCACTGGTCTCATCTAAACATCCCGGAGGCGATGTGTGGAGATCTGCAGTTATGTCTAAGTTTTTTATTCTCCTGCGTAATGGTGTGATCGTGCAAAATACGCGATTGCCAAAGCGAGATTAACTTCTATATAAAGTCAAAAATCCAGATTGTGTCTTGGCGCGTATCAAAATCTCCAATCACGGAAGAATTTGCTCCCAAACATCCACTTTGCTTTGTATCCTGAACTTCATCAGCGTCCCGTCCTCTCCACACTGCTCTCCAGCTGTGACCGTCCCGCTCTCACCCCTCCCAGCCTGCGGGGCGGGCTCTTCCCTCACCTCTCCATTAACTTTTACCATTAATTATGAGTCAGGAGGGAAGTCACAGCCACCGTCAGACGCTGAAATTACTACACAGATGTGTCACTCTGTGTTTCTAACGCTGCTTTGCTTGGCAGTTTCAAACAAGCTGCCAGGGTGAGTTTGATTGATGTGGTTAATTTATTTTTTTTATTTTTTATTTTTTTGTAAAGCGCGGTTCAAAGCAGGGCCGTATCCATGGAGGTGACATTAAGGGGGCCAAATCTTCCAGGGGCTCTCTGCTGGGGTATGGAAACACCACTTGGACAAACCACACACAGAACGACACTCTAATGCTACAACTGGTGACTTTGTTAAGCTTGTTATTTAATATGATAACATTTGCAAATAATAATTTTGGATGGTCGTGCTGCTGCCTGTTGTAGCAGAGCAAATTATGTTTAAATGTTTTTATGAATATATTGGATGGGGGGGGGGGGGCATTTTTAGCATATCTGAATACCGAGGGCGATGTGTAGAGCCCAGTCTCAGTCCGAAGTCATCGAAATCCAGCGCTTGGGCAGTGACTTGAGGCGCCAGACACAGATGAAAACAGCCGTCCTTTAATGTCGGCATGATACACAACCGGTCACCATTCAGTAGTGTCAGTGGGAAACACAGCGGGACAAGAACAAAAGTTAAGGCGGCAAAAGTCCGAGTAGGGTGGGTAGTAGGGGTGGTGGATGGGTCAGACTTTCAACCCGGAGAGTGGTGTTCGTCTCGTGAGATTACAAAGCCAAACCCTGTTCTTTTTTCCTGAACCTTACCTTACATGCTTTTGTTGCCTAAACTCGACCACGTGCGTTAGATGTTGGAGGAAAAAAACGTCAATGTGCATTGTTGTACTGATGTTGTGCGTGTATTTCGAAAAAGACAATGTGTCCCAGAATGTCAACAGCCAACGTGCCCAAGGTACCTTTCACATCGTATGTGAATGTGAAAAATCCATGATATGTGACGAGGTTGTAGTGAGAATGTGTTCATGTGTCCCCCTGATACTGCCGTGGTTTAAAGAGTTTGTTGTGTTTGAGATCTGCGGACTGTTTCAGACAAGAACACCTAATTTGTTTCAATGTGTCATTAAATTGCTGCACTTACACTACATGTACCAACACATGTGACCGCGTTTAGCCCCGAGGCCTTATGTGCACCCTGGAGTTGTGTCATCATCCTCTGATAGATAGACCGCCACACCTTGTACATCTACTGCTCTGCACTGGTTGCATATTTTCAAGTTTAACAGTACTGAAGGGACTCACAGCAAACTCTGTCCCCCTCATTTAATTTTATTAGAGCACAGAAAGCCAAATCTTGATTCTGTCAATGTTATCTAAAAGTTGGCCACAGACTGACGTGTTTATTTGCTTTGTTTCTGGGAATTCACCCCCTCCACTGACGGGCCAAGAAGTTGCAACCCGTTTTATGTATGCGATTTGGTGACTCATTATTTTTCATGTTGAAATAAAAGATGACTGAGTCCCTTTGCTCCTTCAGAGTGTGAGATAGGTCAGACCTCTCCCGTTGGAGCCAACTGGAATGGACGGGAAGAGAAGAGTCACACTTTCCTCCAACTTTAGGGACTTTCTTAGTGTGATTCTAAAGAAATATGTCACTGATAAAACAGCATGTGGCACTGAATGAAGCTGTGGGGTATTACTTGTGGTTTCACCTAGAGGTGTGCTATATCATATCGCTCATGATAATACCGGTATCATTTTTAATGTGATATGAAAAATTCATGCTGTGCTTAGAGGAGAAATGGCAGAGCATAAAGGTCCAGGTGGAAAAAAAACCAACTCAGTCATTTAGGATTTTGCTAAAAGAAGGAAATCACCTGTTGATTTATATATACAGTATAGATCACAGGGCACATTTTTGTATTTGGGAGCTAAAATGTGTAATTTGTGGTAGATTTTGTTTTGTTGAACTACTAATATTGTATACAGAATCTGAATCTCACTCTGAGTTACTGTTAAAAAAATGAGAGATAATTTTGTTTTTTTTGTTTTTTGTTCTTAAATTAATAATAAAATATTTATTGTTATTGCACAATTACCCTGAAATATTGTGATATTATTTTAGGGCCATATCACCCACCCCTAGTTCCATCTGCAATTTATTAGGTTGCATGTCCAGTTACAAAGAGTGGGTCGCATCATTAGGTCAGAGGCAAAAAGTGTGATGATCAGTCATTGTAGAAAGATCTAGATAAGCAGAAACAGCAGTGTACAAAGGATTTAGAAACCCTTATTTGAAGCAGAGTTAATAGTTGTAAAGGCATTTTAACATGGGAGTTTGTGGTGATTGATTTTCTTTTGGAGCCAGCCTCAAGTGGACATTAGAGGAACTGCAGTTTTTGGGCACTTCCACATTGGCTTCATTGTTCAGCCTCAGAGGTTGCTGCTTGTTCCTGCTGCAACATCCTGGTGTTGTGTAACTTGAGGAACCAACTGACAGGTGATGACACAATGCGTGAACCACAGCTGGATGTGGCTGGTATGGGAAAGGCTAACGGACTGTGTCTGACCCTCTAACACCTCCTCTTCAACTCTGTTAATCCCGCCCGCTCCAAAAGCCCCCTGCCCCTCTCTGAGCTGGCTCTGCATTGTGTTTAAAAAACAGAGCGCACGTTCCCATCGAATTCCCTAAAGTCATTATTCCAACCGCCGGATGGTGCAATGCATGGAAACAGAGGGGTATGGGCTGTTACTCCTCATTGTTTATGCTCTGCACTTTATTGCTGTTTTCCCACATGACAGCCACTGACTTTGGGTACCAAGGTTTCACATTCAGCCTAGGAGAGTGAGAAAGAGAGAGAGACGGTGGGAGGGAGGTAAAAAAAACTGACCAGGAGCAGAGCAAAAACAGCAACAGGAAGGCTGAGAGAAAGATTCAGAGAATAGGAATAAGAACAGGGGAAAACTGAGGCTTGGGTTAGGATACAGAAGTGGACGACAGGGTCCTTTGTCCCTACATTCTTTGATTTAGGTTTATTTTATCTACAACCAACTGTGGAATATACATATAACTAAGTACTTTTTCTCAAGTGAAATTTTGAGGTACTTTTATTTAGCTTGCCTACTTTATATGCTAATTTGTACTTGGCTACATCTACATCATCATCTACATATATTTCACATACCAGTACATTTCACATGCAAATCCTATGATCAGTTTCATATATAATACAAAAGGAATACAGTGGTGGTCTAGGGATTTAAAAGACCATTAATGGCAACATTTGTTGCATGTCATTCCCGATTTCTATCTCCCTTCATTTCCTGTCATCTCTCTATTGTCATCTGTCTAATAAAAAAAGGTTACAGAGCCAACCAGCTCCAACATTAAAATTCTATTTAATACGATGATACGATATATTCATTCATTTCCTGTAACCGCTTATCCTGTTAGGGGTCATGGGGGGCTGGAGCCTATCCCAGCTGACAGGGGTACATCCTGGACAGGTCGCCAGACTATCACAGGGCTGACACATAGAGACAGACAACCATTCATGCTCACATTCACACCTACGGCCAATTTGGAGTCGCCTTGGAATTACCAATCCACCACCTGGGGAACATTTAATCTCAAATTTTTGTGCACCGTTTTGCTACGCTATCTGGGATGAACGACATGATTCTCTGGAACAGTGTACAACGGGCTTTGAGGTATGTTTCTCTCATTTGGTGGGTGTGTCAGAGGTATTATCCAATCAGCAGCAACATATATATAAATACATTTCTAGTAGATCTTTACTTACTGTACTGACAGTTTTTGTTTACATTGATTGACAATGTAAACCTTCTGTTTCCAGGGGTAATAAAGCCCATTAAACCCCAACTTACTAAAAGCCAGTGCACTTCCGTAACACAACAGGATGTTCAACGCACTACCTTTTCATCTGAATAAACATTTTGCTACGTTATGTAGGGGCTGAACGCAGCCTTGGACCCTGCCTACAGCACACCTGCCAGCAATCATCCCATCACCAGTATATCAGTATATCAACCCTGGCCTTTCCCCCACCTGTTGCCAAAACGTTCCAGGCAGCTATGCTCTGACCTCTAGCTTTAGTATCCTTGAGAGGTGTTTTCCTCGTGTTCTTGCATCCAGAGATACTGTTGGTTTGTTCCCTGCGCTCAAGGATTTCTCTTTGCGTGTATGCTTATGTACCAGTCTGCCTGAATGCTGACAGTCTCTACCCCACTTTCTATTCCAACTCTTCCCTCATCTGTCTCCAAGCACCCCAACTCTCTTGCTTTTGATACTTAAAGTACATTTTTACAATAATAGTTTTATTCTTTGACTTACAGTTACACAGTTTGTTGACGTTCTGGGACGCCATGTCAAGTTGTGACTATTACATGCATTGTCTTTGTTCAAAATACACTTCCGTTTTCACAGGAAATTTAACGTTTACATACAGTCTCTTTCGTCTCTTGCATCGGTACAACAACTCGAACTGCCGTTTTTTTTCCCCCTTCAACTATCACACATGGTTGTGTATGTTTTTAGGATAAAATAACAGGGTTTGGCTTTAAAATCTTATGCGAACACAACTCTTTCGGGTGAAAGTTGGTGTTTGTTGGACCATCCACCACCCATCCTGCCTTGCCCTGCCCCACTGGGACTTTTGCTGCCTCAACTTTTGTTCTTGTCCCGCTGCGTTTCCCCTTGACGCCGAAACTATACTGGCATCTGGAGTTAAAGGATGCCGTTTTTTGTCAGTGTCTGATGCCGCAAGCCACTGCCCAAGCACCAGATTTCAAAGACTTTGGGGTGAGAACAGGCTCACTTGCCAGATGCAGTTGCCCAGGCCAGTTGTCATGGAAGTTGCCTTTTGACAACTATTGTTTCCAAGGTAAAAAAAAAAAAAAAGAGCATTCAGTATCTGTTTTATCTGTTGCATTTGATTTGTACCTAGTTGGTTACTGCTTGAGGACATAAAGGACAAAAAAAACATGCATATAGTAAGATTTTACAGAAGAGAACAGGACCTTTGTCTGTAGACATTGGATGTATATCTTGTTTAGGCCCAGTGTAGTCAATAAAAAGGTGATGCTAAGGTAAGGTGACCATCCATGTCTGATGGCATGTTTAGAAAGTATCTCTAAAACAGCACAGAACCAACTGTGATCACGAGAGGGCTACTGTATTTTCTTCTTTCTCTTTACTAAAGTCTGCTTTGTTTTTCAAACTGTCCATCTCTTCTGTTTCTTGTTTTCATGTTCCTTGTTTGTGCTGGACCTAATAGGCTAAAATAGCAAAGAACAGGCCAGAAATTGAGACTGTGATGGATGACAGTGAACAGAGACCGACAACGTTAACAAATGTTGATAAAAAGACTGGGAGATGGAAAGAGACAAGAAAGAGCAGGAGACTAAGGAGCACCAGAGCTGACCATTTTCTCTCTTTCTCTTTCTCTCTCAGTCCCACTGGTATCGCTGATTGCGAGAGGTTACAGGCAGTCTGGCCCTCTTACACGTCAGAGCTCAGGCACTGCAGATTAATGAATGACCCCCTGAGCTGTTGACTTTACCCTGAGCAGCAAGAGATGTACAGACACTCTGACAACCCATTTATAACCATGTAAAAACACCCCAAAGGCCTTGGCTCGGTGTTGTTGCAAGCTAGATGCGGACTTCCTGGATGTTTGGTGCTGGTGGAAAGAGGAAATGTAACTACAGGTCAACCAATCATGGAAAAAATGCCCTTGTTGCCAAGTTCTGTAAAAGTTTGTCGTTTCTGCATCATTGTGTGTGTGGCCGCTGTGTGTATGTGTGCAGCAGCATTGTGAGTCAGGGCACACTGACGTAGGCTCGGGTGGTGAGTTAGATGTTTGGGAATGTAAAGTGTAGTGGGAACGCAGGAGAAGCTGTGGAAGCAGTGGAAAAGGAAGGCCTCTTGGACCGTCACCCGACTGCCCTCCACTCCTGCAGTTTACCCACACCCACTGAAAAATTCTACAGGAATGTTCGCTCAGCTCAGCTCAGCACGTTCCAGCAGCGTTTCAGTACAACACAGACATGACTGGTACACTCCATCATTGGCTGTGTCTTGATGCTGATGGTCAGTGCTACCCTGTGGCGAATGCTAAGGGCGCCATCATCCATCGGGGGCGCCACACATGGGGGAAGAAAAAAAAATAGTGTTTATTTTTTACTATTTTTTACAAATACTATTACTAATATTATTTTAAAATATTACATAGGCCACAACAATATAACTACGTAGCAAAGCCTACTGAATAATGGAGAGGCCTTTTTTCAGGGCTATTGCTTTACTTGTTTTCTGGAGGAGATGGGCGAATTATCCAACGTCAGGTGAACCCCGAAACATGCTGTATTGTTATATGTTCAAAATGACAAAAGCTCTCTGGTGCTCACTCAACTATCATTACACTACAGGCAGTGGATGTGGAGAGAAAGAACGCTAAAAAAGTAAAAATGAGTATAGGGTGAAGGTAAATTATAGTTCTCATGATGTGTTCAATGTAATCTTGTAAAATGTAGCTTTTGGTGAGAAACTTGAATAAATCCAGCTATTTCAAGGAGAAATTTGTTGATGTTTCCCCAACAATATAAAACAGATATTAGAGAGGGAATTATGATGTATCATATATAGTAAAAAGGGGAATGGCTTATTTTATGAAATATATTTTCATGTGAAACAAGCTTATGTTAAAGGTTGTTTCTTAAATGTGTAGGATTGAATTTGTGTTCATTCTAAGGTAGTGTAATGGAGGACTGAATGACTTTAAAACTGATCTTTTTTATAGTGTAGATTTCTGTGTTTCCGTGGAACAAAAGAAGAGTAAATAACAACAAAAAACAAAAGAAACGGCAATATAAAAACATTAGTATCAGCTATTGGTGAAATTGTTATTTTAAACATTGGTATCAGTATCGGCTCAGAATTTCAAAATTGGTATATCCCTTGTTCAATTATAAAGTATTTATGTGTATTCTATTATTGTTTTACAATGCCCTGTATTATTTTAATATTCATTCCTCTAAACAAGTTGATTTTAATTATTTCTTTACTGATTTATATAATTAATATAACACATGTTACTGAAAGCAAATTAGTACGCATTTTTATCTAATTTTTTTCTTGTTAGCTAGGTTGTTTATTTGCATCAGTTTAACTGTTGTGCTGCAGCAAATGATGTTTTGTTTTTTTCCCCAATGTTTCAGGGGGAGTAGAACATGCCAAGGAGAGATATTCTTTGTTTTTGATGAAGTTCAGTTGTTTTTAGAGAGCACAAAACTGCTAGTAGTGCACTTGGAGGTACAGAAGATGGCATGCAAGAGATTGCAAACTGCCCACCGAGGAACCATTAGCTTTTATTATCCATTATCATGATATCCGTTTCTACGCAGATGACACACAGCTCTATATCTCTGCCTCACTTGATGATCTGAGCCCTGTTGCTAATCTTGCAGATTGCATTTTTAAAATTATTACATGTTATTAAAAAGGGCTCAACGATGTAATTAGCTAAACAAGTACAAATTAGAGATTTAGTTTTGGGGAACAGGTCAAAAGAGAAACCCTTGTGTCATGGTAATTTAAATATGGAGGCACACATTCTGGAACTTTAAAGTGGCCTTTTAACATTCAGAAAGCAGTGTCACTATTTTTCTGACACGACTGTGAAAAACACTTTTATTTACAGTCATCTCGATTGCTTTAATCATAATACTGATATATTCACAGGTCTTTCTGAGAACCAAGTCAGTTATCTGCAACTGTAGCCAGGATTCACACCAAAATTATGGTGAGTGAAAATCACCCCTGCACTAAATACTCCCCACTGTCTGCCTGTAATCTACAGAGTTAAATTTAGGTGATTATCAGTGCTTTCAAGTCACTTCAAGGCATCCTCACAGACAATATCAGTGACCTTTTCACAGTTTGTGTTCCTGAAGCTTTGTACAGACTGCAGACAATTTAGATTTGTTTTTAAAATGACCTCCTTAAGTCAGACTGTCAATTTAACATTTTAAACCACCTCCAAATGTGATTAGGATCTGATTTGCAAAAAGTCGCATTTCATGTGGTTTTTTATGTTCAAACTTTGTAAAATGAATCTGGATACAATCTAAATATGCCCAAACAGACTTGGGCTGGCAGTCTGAATAAAGCCCAAGAGATCGCTGTGCTCTGCCGACACAGTAACTGTTCATCAGTCTGGGACTAAAGTCAAGTCACGTCAACTTTATTTATATAGAACTTTAAACACAGAGTTGATCCAACGTGCTCTTACAGCACAGACAGAGAAAAGCAAAAACAAAGGAAAGAAGAGAAACACACAAACTTGAATGATAATATCAGTTAAAATAACATTAACAATAACATATCATTACTGTTATCATTGCACTAATAGCAAAAACTGTATCCTTGTTTTTATACTGTCACCACATTGTGACAGTAACAGCAACAATGACAATCACATTATACACAATTAAAGGCCAGTGAGTAAAGGAGTGTTTTTAGAATCAGACAATGGGAGGAAGAGAAATCTAGTCCAGCGACAGAGAAAGCCCTGTCCCCATAACACTTAGTCCTGGATCTCGGGACAGACAGAAGTCTTTGGTCAGACAATGTCCGTTCTCTCACGGTGTGAAATGGGGACATGATGTAAGTCGCTGCAGACTTTATAGACAGAGTCGGCAGCAAAGCTGCATTTAGTTTAGACTCTAGAGCAGTACATTTGAGAAGCTGGTTTACAACTTTTAAAAGAAAACTTAAAAATCTTCTTTTCAATTTTGGTATACTTTTATATTACCACATTATTAATAGTCATTTGATTACTGAGTTTTATTTGTTTTTAGAACCCTCGTTCATTGGTCTTATTCTATATGTCTAATATTCTGTTTGTTATGTGTGTTTTCTGAAGTACATTGTATTTCCTTTATGTGAAATGTTCTGAATTACAGTTTCATATTATCATACAGTTTTCACATGAATATTTTAGCACACTCATTCAAGAAGCAAATGAAGAGCTATCATCTATTTCTAAATGGTTTCAGATGAACAAATTCCCACTCTAAAAATTATTCATGGGCTTAATTTCAGAAGCTGGTCAAAATCAAACACATTTTTGACATTTCTGGGTAGAACTGAATTAAGAAAAAATAAGTTAGAATATTAAATACAATAATTTGATCTCTAAATATCGCCAAAGCTTTTAGAGAAATATTAAGCTGGTTCAGCCTGATTATGCTTTTCGATGTCAAAGCAAATCATGTTGGTTATACTAAATTAATCGAATTTGTCAGATTATTAAAGACTCGTAGGATTGACTCATTAATGCCAGAGTTTGAACAACTTAAAAAGATGCATGCAAATTTTTTTCTAAGTTAAACCAGTGGATATTTTTTTACAGTGCTCTCTCAATACAAAAAAATGTAACTGATATTTTGTAACAAAAATAATAATAATAAAAAAAACAAAAACAAAAATCTAGCCAAATTCTCGTAGACAACATCAAAATAACTCAGGATCCTTACATAAAATTTCATCATAGTCATAGTAGATGAAAAAGTAGCTTGGAATTACCATACTGAACTTGTCTGTAAAAGGACTATGAAGTCAATTGGTAGTTTGTTTATTGGCCAACCGTATTTTAACTTTTCATTACATCGTAATTTACCCTCATATTATGCACTGCTTGGACTGCTACTTGTTCCACTTATCTCAATAAGATTTTTGTAATCTAAACAAATTCTAGAGCGCGACTAGCTTTGCGAAAAAATGCAAATCATCTGCTTCTCTCTTTAGAAAATATTTCATCAATTTTCTGTCTCTTCAGTCATCTACATTATTGTCATTCAAAAAACCTTCGACAGGGACTCTGATTTGCAAAGATTCTCAACACTTCATTGATTCGTTTGTAATTTGCAATCATCACTTTTGTCTTTTTCTTTTTATGTATGATTGTTGTTATTTTATCGCTGAGGTAAGCCATTTTGCCCTCTACCCTCTCCTGCACAATGTTTTACTTGTTTTCATTTCTTTTTTCCTGTATTTTCCGTACATGAATGTGCAAATGATAAACTAGTAATTATAATTAAATTACAATGTAAGACAAGATGTTACAACAAAAGAAACAACTTACCAAACCCCTTTAGGTTCAGATTATTGCAACATAATCTTTATCTCCAGGACCATCACATATTTCCTTGCAGGGAACATGTGCTGCCTCTCTGTTGGAGGTCATGAGTGGAGCTCTGAGGGCTGATAGTGTATCTGGAGCAGTGGTGCTGCTGGTGGGTTATCAGTGGAGGTCTGAGGTCTTTAAGGGCACAAGGTGACTGCTTGTCTGAGAAACAGCCTTGCTGGTTCTTTTAGATAACCTCTTTATCTGCATCCAGCTCGAAATAGCAACATCAAAGGGTGCGCAGATGGAGGGATGGATGGAAGAGCAATGGATGCACGATGAATTTTCAGGGTAAAATGGTCATTTTGTTCACTGTCTGTGCAGAAGATGTTTTTATTCTTTCTTTCCTTTACAGAAATACCTGTGAAAAGATAAGCATCTGTGATGGAAGGCAAAGAGATGAGATGTCTTCGTGTCTGGAGGCAGTTGTCAGGCGAGAGGAAAAGAGAGAAATTATCAGCAAGGAAGGGGAAGAATCTGACATCTTTATTCTCTATCTTTCAGCCGAGGTCTAGCAATCCTGAATGAATAGTCTGGTTTGTCAGCCTCCACACACACAACCTTTTGACAGTGTCATTTGGAAATGATTAGAAATCAGAGACAGGAGGGTTGGATCACTCACGTTACAATGTTTATACTGAGAATCTGCACGGCTGGTGAATTTCAAATACCACAATTTAGGACTTGCAGGAAAAGATGGGGGGGGAAAACTCTGGATCTCAAAATGACACCAAGTGCTTGTAAACACGATGCCCTATCTGAACGTGGCTCCCGCGTCTTTAAAATGTCACTACCACTGTTCTCACACAATCATTCTGGAACTTCTGAAGTCGAGATCTTTATGGTGTTATTTATTTTCTGTAGGATTGGGGACCTAAACATGAAATACACTGTGAGCCTTTGCTTTGCCAAAATACGTTAAAAATAACTTTGACCTCAGTCATATAAACATTCATGCCCGATTTTCTCAGAACTGCCTCTGTGATGTCTGGGAAAGCTTGTGTAGGATTCCTGTGTGTGTGTGTGTGTGTGTGTGTGTGTGTGTGTGTGTGTGTGTCTGTGTGACCGCACGACAAATGATTTTCTGCAGAAAATTAGTTGCCCATGTACATGTGTACGGCCACGTACTGCCCATGTGTTTGTGTTATCGTTTCTCTATCGCACCAGCGCCGTGACTCTCTTTCACTAAACACAAACATCAAAGATTTTGACCGACACACAGAGCACAAAACATGCATCCCACACACACAAGAATCCTGCATCCTATTTCTGGAAGTTTGTTTCTCTCGGCCGCCTGTGCTTTGTCTGTCTGTCTGTGCTATATGAAAAGGTCAAAGGGTCATTTCCCTTGAGGCGAGGACGAATGGTCACACAGTCCAGTGTGTGGAGCTCCACACATGTTCCACTGATCCCCGTACACCATACACCACCCCCAACACCATCCATACCCTAATCTCTCCAAGCCGATCCCCCTCCCTTGCCCCTGCCCCAACCCCACACTCTCAGCTCCCCAAAAAATGCAGTGGGAGCCTGAGAAAGAAGTAACCCACTGACAGAAACATACCAGACTGCATCTCCAAATACCATCAGCAGCCTACAGATTTAGAATCAAAAGACAAGCTCATGTATTTTTTCCCCCTCGTAATGGTACTAAGGTCCAGGTTTTAAAGTAAATATAGGCTCAAGATGGTGTGAGGACAATACCTCCCTTAAACCTCACAAAAACAACACATAAGACAAATACTTAAGAATTCTATAGGCTGTATAGGCTACATATAAATGTGCCTGATTATAACTGCTGATAACTTACACACAGACACACAAATTTACATATATATGGCAATTAAGACTAGGTTCTCCCTTTAAAGCTACAGTTAGTAACTTTAATAAAAAAATATTTTAATACATAAATTTCCACAGCAATAAATGACACGGATAATCTATGAAAAAAAAATCATACTCCTCTGCTCACTCTATTGCCTTGTAACATTTCTAAAAGCCTTACCACATATGAACAAACCCAAGAGCCAAGGAGCCAAGGAGTCTCTAATGCAGCTGTCAATCATGTCAGTGCCCACCAGCCCGACCAGCTTTCTCATTTACAGCTAAACAGTACACTAAAACATGTTTCTGAGACGTTTGAGGCGAGAAACAGGCAATGCAATAACAAAATAATGATTCATATTTGATAAGCGCTGCCCAGTTTGGCAGTTTGACTAAAATTTATGGAGTGACTGACATGACTGACAGCTGCGTTGGAGACTCCTTGGCTCTGATTGGTTGTTGCTGACCGTGCTGCAATCTGATGCTGTTGATGGTCATTAGAGGCGGTAGGGAAGGAGCAACATTATTTTTTTTTCACATATTATCTGCCTCATGTGATTCTCTCAGAATAAAGTGTCAATTTAAGCATTTATGACACAATGTTATTTTCATAAAACTTCCCGACTGTAGCTTTGAGAGGAAACATTGTTTTGTTTTTTTTGTTAAAATACTAGTCAAGCATTTTGGGAAATACACTTTCTGCCAAGAGTTAGATTAATTGATCAACAACATTCTCTGGTCTGTAAATGATGAATACCAAGTAACTGTCAGGAGCTGGTTAGCTTGAAGTTACAGTCTCAAATATCTCTGTTTAGTTTTCTTTGGCAGCACCTATGGCGATAAGCAGTAATTGCAGTGTGTTTGTTGGCAGACTAGGCTTGAAACCATTGTGATTGTAATGGCTCGTTGACCATTACTCGCGGGTCAGGCGGGTTCGTTTAAGCTTACTAGAATTTATCAAGGATGTGGGCGGTTGGGTCAAAATGTGACAAAGCAGTGTTCAGAGGAAGTTATTAATAACTTTCAAAAACATTTTGTGCAATAGTCCACCTTCCACATTCTCTTCCCCGCTCTGTGTTATTCTTTCAAACATATGCAGAGCTCAGTCCTTGTCTCAGTCCTCAGTCCTGATAACTGTGTCACTATAATGCCGAGTGTTGGTGGTTTGCTGGTTAGGTTGAGTTCAGGTGGTTGATTTGCGCAAATTTTTGCAGGCTGGGTAGCATGGATTGGTTTCATTACATTTGTATCAGCTCATTTTATGAGCCCTGCAGCTGGCGAGAGAAAAGGGTGACCACAGGATATGCATTACGTGTGTCTGTGTGTGTGTGTATCTGTTCTGATGAATGTGAGAGCCGATTATTAATAAATGTGCACCATTTATGATTTTTCCAGGTAATGATGCTCTTGACATCCAGTTTATGATACTGCAAATGTTAAGAGCTTTCATCAGTGAGTCATAGGCTCACAATTGTGGCAATAGATAGTGACCTGACAGACATTTATGTCGAAGAAAATCTAACTGTGCCCAGCCACCAAAACCTAGTCTCATTATGAAGTTGTTGAATACCAGCACCTGGGTAGTGACTTCAGTGTCAGAAACTAACAAAAAAAGCTGTCCTTTCATGTTGGCATGATACATGGCCAGGCACTGTCAGTGTGTAAGTTACGGAGGTGAAAATTCCAAGTAGGGTGGGAGGTGTGGTGGATGGGTCCAACAATCACTGACTTTCATCTGGGAGGCCCGTGTTCGCTTCCTGTGTGAAGGTAAAGCCAAAGCCTGATATTTTCTCTAAACCTTACCACATGCTTTTGTTGTTGAAGGAAAAACCATCAAATCATGGTGTTGTACAGACGTAGTACGTTTATTTTGAAAGAGACTGTATGCAAACTGTAAATTTCCTGTGAAAACAGAAGTGTATTTTGAAAAGACACAAAGCATGTAACAGGCTGAAGTTGACACAGTGTCCCGGAACAGCAACAGATGCACCAAGGCTACCTTGCACATCATATGCTGAAGTTGAAAATCTGCAACCAAGCAGTGATATGTGACAAGATCGCAATGAGAATGTGTTAGCCACAACCACAACGTGAATTTTCTAAGATTTTTGCACAGATTAATCAAACAATATAATAATGATTTAGTGAGTAATTAGTGAGCTTTAGAGGTGCTCATAGGTGGATTTTTTAACTTTTAGCAGAGTGAAGCTAGTTTGTTTCCCTGTTTCCAGTCTTAGTGCCAAGCTAAGCAAACCATCTGTTGGCTGTAGCTTCATATGTACCATGCAAGCATGGAGTGATATCTCCTCACTTAGCTCTCAGCAAAAAACAGAAGCAGATAAATAATTTTTCGAAAGGTCAAATCATTCCTTAAATGTCACTGTAGCTGTCTCCATCTATCAGGATGGTTACACTATCAGTAAATTCAAACTAGTAGCTACAATGATCTTGCTGTTGGATTTTTTTTTTTCCACTGATAAATTTCTCACCATTTTTGTTTTAATGCTCTTGATGACTGTTTCAAAAAACACAGTGAAACCTTTAAAGGCTCTACTGAGGTGAGACAGAGTAGATGGGCATATTTGATGTTCAGAGGTATTTCCCCAGCATGTGACCCTGCCATAGTGGCTGTGTGAGATGAATGGCGTATGTTTGTGAATGAATTACTGTGTGAATGGCCATCAGCCACAGCCAGGCTAACAGCCTCTCACTGACAGTGGGCTCTGTGGCCTGTGTGACGCGGCGATGCTCGACAAAAAGAAAGGCTCGATAGAGATCTGCAGTGGTAGTAAAGGCTGCCATGGTGACCGCTCAACCAGCAACAACAATAAGACAGGCTGGCCATCGGACACGGCCATCCTAAAGCTCCCTGGCTCCAGGGACACGCTGGACAAAATAAAGGCTAAAAACACACACTTCACATCTCATTAGACAGGGCCACTGTGACAGCTGACCGAGGGCCCAAAACGGGCCCACTCCACCGAATTAACCCAACAAAATGTGTATGAATGAGGTAAAAAAGGTTGATATGGTTAATTAAAAAATTCAATGCAAAAGTTTTATTTGTAACAGAGCATATTTTTTTATATTGTGCTATAATACTTAAAGCCGGGGCATGTGTTTAAATTTTGGTATCACTGGGTAAAAATCCCATAATAAACTTTAAGCATATTGTAATTCATGCTGAGAGAACACTGGACTTCTGCACCTCTTCATTTCAGAGAGAGAGAGAGAGAGAGAGAGAGTTTCTTATTGGCTGTGCTACAAAATGCAGATGCACATGCACTTGGTGAAAGCCTGATTCAATGGCAAACACTCCAGCAGAGAAAATTGCTATTGCAGCATTGGCAACACCTGCCTACACCGCAAAGCAACCCCAAAAAAGAAGACACACTTATCAAAAAGAGTCTAATGGGGGCTTTCAGACCTAGAGTTGTCTTGCTTTGGTCCAAATCAGGGACTCATTTTGTTCCAAAGTTGTATAACTGCTTAGAGTTGGTTTGTGTTCTCAAAGCAGCATTTACAAGCGGAACAGATAAAATGCCTGCACGAGAAAGCTGCTCTTGATTGGTCAGAATTTCCATGCGGGAAAAATCCAGGAAGTAAACAAAACATTGAAGAAGAGAACACTTGAAAGATAAATGTGACACTTTCTAATGTCACAATGGAGGGACAACTACGCAGGTTGATTTTAGCGCTGCTCATCGTGGACTATATTGCTGTCATTGTTCATTTTAGTCAAACCATACAGTTTGAAAACGAGGCGCAGCTCCAACTAGAAAACAATGTTTTGATGCATTGGATGTGCTGAATGTGCATATTAAGGCAGTACAGGAGGAGGTGCACATTAATAATCCTCCAGGACTGTAACATGCTCATGTTTAACCCAAACAATGTGTCATGTGACTGCAGTTGGTTCAGATCGAGGTCGGAACATGTTCTCACCACAAACGAACCGCACTAGAGTTTGTTTGTAACAGGTCTGACCACCTCTTCAAGAAGGTCTCGGTTCAGATGTTTGGTGCGCACCCGAGTGCAATTGCTGTGTTCACTCCTGCCCAAACAAACCACACTTAGGGGACAAATGGACTTGAATTCAAGTGAACCGAACCAAACAGGGCAGGTGTGAAAGCACCGTAAAAGAAAGTCTAATATTAAACACAGTAAGGCACCTGGCAAAATTGATAAAGTTCACGTTTATGTAGCTAATATCAGCCAGAGCCTTGAATCACAGTGTGTCCTCCGCCGCACTCCCCACCACTACAGACCAGCTCCTTGGGAGAAGAGTAGCAGCAGTTCCAGACACAGACTCCTAGTCAGCAGGCACAGCAACCTGAATCTAGCCAGTTCAAAACCCCAGCATCCGAAAACTTTCTGTTGCTGCCATTCCGGCACTGGGGGAGTTTGTACGGGTCATCTGGTGGGAGGTGTTTACAGCAGAGAGAGGAGAGCTGCAGGAGAAGATTGTATTTTCCTTTTTCTTTTCCAGATTTCAGTCTACCCTGCTTTAAGCAAAGGGTCTGAGTCATTCTTTAATTGCAATGAAATATACTCCGTCACTAAGGGATGATCTCAGTGTATGGACAGCAAGCACACACAGCAGTAATTAATCCTCTTTTCAACCGCTGTATTTTGGGCTCTGGGCATCTGTGGGGCATATGTCTTTGCATTTTATCTGTTGAGTGACACATCATCACACACACACTGGAGTCCCTGGTCTGCAGTGCTGTGGTCTACCTGTGTTTATAAGTCTAACACATGATGGTCCAGCACACTGCTGCAGTCTCCTCCATGTCACACCAGACTTCCCACATCTGTCCTCCCATCCCTGCCAGTGTGCTGTGGGAGCTTTGGTTGTGCAGAGCAACCAGAGGGGGTCCAACAGCAGCATGCTTCAGCGGCGGACGAGAAAGGGTGACTGTGATGGTCATGGTTTGTTTATTGGTGAAGTGTGAAGCGAACAAGTGAGAGGAGAGAGGGGTGGAAGAGGTGGACAGGGCAGGGGGGTTAAATGGAGGGAATGTGGTGTGAAAATAAACCAAGAGGGCTGCAAACAGTGGAGCCAACAATGGTGTGTCAGATCCAGGTCTGTCCGAGGTTTATGTGCCCTCTGTATAAACACTGAAGAATTGTCTGCCTTCTGAGATCATCCTTTCCAACAATTTGGCCTTTGGGTTGGACCACCACAAACCCAGTATCACCACAACATCTTTCCAGCAGAGCTAAAGTACATCTAACATATACACAGACTCGTGCACAGACACACACAACTGCTAAAACATTGCTCTGGCCTTTGGACCCCCGGGCTGTATTCCCTGGAGTCTAAAGCAAAACAATCAAACCACTAACACAGGAAAGTGAACATATGTCTCCAACACATCCATCACCTCTACAAGCCACTACCTAATGCCTAAAAACTATTCTGACACAAACATTTCCTAAATATAGTCCAAGTTCTAGATACGATCTTGAAAAATATTTTCGAAACACAAGAGCTGGCAAATGAGTTAGCCGTCTTATCTTGTTCATTTAGCAATGCGTTTGGCTCCGGCACATGTATTTTAACTTCGCCCTGCTACACTGCAACATTCCCCAGCGCTGTTTACATCCACATCTCTTCACCCAGTGCAATGTTTTATCAAGATGGAGTGAACAAGAAAACATATCGCAACTTGTATTTCTAAAGAGCTCAGGGCTCGTTGGACTTAATGTTTTCTCTGCAGCTTTCAGTCTGATGGATTGTTTTCCATGGATGCCGACCAAAAGATAAAGACGTGACCTCTCGGTGGATTGCCAGCTCTGGGAGACCCGTCACCACAAAGGCACTCGCTCATCTGGCATCCTTTCTGCCTTGGAAAATTTCAGTTCAAATATAGACATTTAAAGAGAAGTTTGTGGGAAATTAACAAACTAATACTGTTGGAAATCATGATTAAGGAAGGCACAGCCTACGGAGGTTGATTTTCTTACAATGAGCTTGTGTAAATTGGTATTTATTATTAAAGCATGGCACTGTAATTGCTACACGGCACTTCAAGAACAATTTGGCCTCATGAATATATGAAGTGAAACAAGAGTCATTAGGAAATTAGGCAGTTGCAAATCATATGAACATGTCCAGCAAGTTTCAGCTTTTAAGTGGTCAGATCACATGATTTATGTGATTGAGCGCATAAAACCAGTGACCGTTGAGTAGTGATGTAATGTTTCAAACAGCCCACATCCACGCTCCACTCTCAGTGTGTGCAGGTAAAAGAGGGCTGGTTATGATCGTAGATCAACCGTGGATTCAAACAGTGGACCGGTTGTTTGCGCTGTATCTATGGCACATGTGTGTACACACACCAGTGAGTCCTGGGTGTGAAAGGCCCGTGTGTTTGGGCGTCGGTGACTTAATGACACCACTTACTGGCCTAATTCACACTCAGGTTCTTGTGCATATTTGAAAAAAAAAAACACACGAGGAAATGGCGCCAACAGAGAATCGGTTGTGTCAGTCAGATTGGAGGTGAACACTTTTAGGGTTTGATGCTTCCTCTTGGTCAAAATAGAATTCTGTCTGTCCTTTTATCCAGCAGACATCATTTGGCATGTTTGCACATCGGCAACTTGAAAAGTGTTACCTTTGGAAAAACTGAATGTTATTCAGCGTAATTTCACTCTTGAGCTACTTTTGGAGTCAGGGCCAAACATGGTAAATGTAAGGAAAGGAGTGGTTCGGCCAGAGAGTCACAAACGAGAGAGTGCGATACGTGCGTTGGAGGAAAAAGAGAGACTAAAACAGGACAGGGCAGAGCCACACACACACACACACACACACACACACACACACACACACACACACACACACACACATATCTTTCCACTCCCGTGTTTTTATTTGAGCTCATTGCGTCTCACAGGAAATGCCCTCCACTGTTTCCATGAAAACTTGTTCTTCTTCTATGGTAAAAGTCCAGCAGACTATTAATAAAACAAGAACGAAACAGAACACACTGAGATGACTGTAACTTTTCCTGACATTGCTTTTAATCTGGAGCATTCCCATAAAAGGGATGCTGTGCTTGTCACTAGGATTTATGGAAAATCCCACCTTTACTTTGAAATGCAACTTCTCTTTCTGCGACTGCATAACACCATATTGTAGTTAGATAACTCACACGTGGGTTGCATTGTTTTTCCATGAAACAACTTGTACTCATGATTCAGATCCTGTATGCCGCAAGCCACTGCCCAGCCAGGCATCTGATATTAGCTGGTGACTTCACACGCAGAGCAATACAATACACGGAAACCAAAGTCTCCTGAGTCTCATGATATCACCTTTGAATGTAACCATCATTGTAGCCTGAGTTATTAGCCACCATAAAGCACAACACTTGCACGCTTGGTTCCTCTTGTGTGGCAGTCATTGTCAGTGTATCTGTACACAAACATATCAGCTATTGTCTCCTTTAGATGAGAAGTGGGACACTCTTTGGCCGTTTCCTTCATATTGCCATATTCGTCACTGCTTCTCTTGCAGAGACAATTATTATCCTGTGTATGTGAGGCTGAGAAGTCATTTGCAATGAAGCATAGAGGGAGGGCTTCACTGTCAAGGCAGCAGCGTGCTGTCTGCTACATGACCTCCTGTGTTTTGCTGTCTCTTGCGGTGTGTTGATTTAGCCGGGAATCCGAATGGAAGCCCTAAATCCCAGTTAATCTGTCACAGCGCTGGGAGAACTGGGCACTCCACAGCCACGCTATCTGGTCATCAGCTTTGTACTGGTCTGCTGCCGGCAGCCCCGCTGAGACACAAACATCCTGTTTGGAGAGGGAGTGGGAGAAAGAGACAGAGGGAGAAAGAGAAATACCAGTGTAAATGAAGGGGTACCGATTGGAACGTCTGTGAGAACATGCAATAAAAGACTCACAGGTACACATTCGCAGTAGTGTGCATGGCTTCAGTGTTTGTTTACTCGTTATTTTTTAACGTAATTTCTCTCATTGCAGAAAATGCAAAGTGTAGACAGAGAGATGTCTCATTAGTATGCATGCAGAGAGCAAACAGAGCAGCCAGCAGACTGAAAATTAGCCCAATTATGACTCCACCGCACTGCTCGTAATCTCTTATCCCATCTGAGCCAGCCGGGCACAAAACACATGCGCTAAGTATGGAACTACAAGGGGAATGCTCTCAGGAAAAAGCTAACATAGCACGAAACAGCTTTACCACTCTGACACTTCATTTCAATGTGTACTACTTGGCAGGGCTGTTGAAAAAGATGTAGGAGAACTGTTTGTTGCCATGTTGGAATTTTCAATTCCTGACTCAGTCCATGCACAGGACAGCATTGCCCCCTTGTGGAATCAGAGTTACAGAGTTAGAGCATATAGTATAATCACATATAGCTGCACACTTGGGCATAAAACAGAAGAGCAGACTAATGTAGAAGACAGACAATTAACAGTGTTAAAAAAAAAAAAACTCACAGCAGGAGCAAATATGTTCCTGTACGTACAGTGTAACAAGTGTGGGTTAGGGTTGTTCCTGTTTTGCAGTTACTGCTTGAGGTTAAATGAAACAAGGGATATCAAAAAAGCAACTTCATAGCTTGATCACTTGATCACGTTTGATTTACAGTGTCTTTGAATAGTCATTTCAAGGTATTTTGGACTGTTGTTTCCTCTTAAAGGGACAGTTCACCTCAAAATCAAAACTACATATTTTTATTTTGGTGTGAGTTGCCAAGAACTGGCGATATCTGCTGTAGACATGTCTGGCTTCTCTCCGATATAATGGAACTAGGTGGCACTCGGCTTGAGGTCAACAGCAATGTCTCTTTCCAGCTTTCCAGATATTGTGGCCTGGTTACTCAAGATAATCCAACAGCCTTGTTGTGACTAGTTTCATGTAGAAACTATTTCCTCCTACTAAACTACACACAACACCAACTGCATCACTGCACAGACAACACATTCTCACTCTGACCTTGTCGCATATTTTTCCCCTTTAACAACAAATGCTTGGTCGGGTTAAGGCAACAAACGTTCGTGGTTAGGTTTAGGAAAAAAAGAATAGGGTTTTGCTTTAGAATCTCATGAGACGCAAACACTGTTCCCTGGGTGAAAGTCAGTGTTTGTGGGACCCATAAGCCGCCCCTCCCGCCTGCCCCAGTTGGACTTTCGCCACCTTAACTTTCGTCCTTGTCCTGCCACATTTCCCCCTGACACCGCTGGGCACCGTTAAACTATAATGGCAACCGGGCGTGTAGCATGCCGACGTTAAAGGACAGCTTTTTTCATTGATTCCTGGCGCCACAAGTCACTGCCCAAGTGCCGGATTTCGACAACTTTGGAGTGGGACAGCGCTCACACAGGAGGGACTGTGCATCTACTGCTAGCTCACCTAGCACCAATGAGCTAACAAACGTTACATCTCAGCTGAGGAGAATGCCATTAATGATTGCATTTCACACTGTGACAAGCATTAGCATGTCATCCATGAGTAGATGCATGCTTCCTCCTGTGCAGTGATTTGGTTAGTGGGTGTAGTTCCATAGAAACAAAATAGTTCCTAAATGAAATTGCTCGCAACAAGGTCTGTGGATTACCTTGAGTAACCAGGGTATGATTGTGTTTTTTGTTTTGTTTTTCCAGTTCCATTATATGTGAGAGAAGCCAGACATCTCTACGGCCAATATCTCAAACATATCTTTGGTCGTCTGCTCTTGTAAATCATTCTTACTGTGTAGCTCGAGGATGACTTAAACCACACATATGATAAAAGAGGAAGATATGTAACCAACACTGAAATCCCCTTCAAGCCAAACTGCTTCAAATGAAACTCTGGAAATAACACATGTTTCTTCCTATAAGTGCATTTTAAAGAATGCATGCAGTTCACGCGGATGTACCATCACAAGGGGTTAAAATTTGGGTGTTTTTGTTACAACCACTGATCCAGAAACTGTAAATGTAGCAGACCTACAGTTTGTGTTGAAATGATAGGTTCTACATGAAAGACATGCAACAGTATGACAGTGTACACATGCACTGACTGAGCACAGGATGACTTACAAAGTTTTCCGGAGTGGACCAGTATTGCTGAGTATATTTTAGTTCCTTTTTTACTCCATTAAAGGTATTTGTGCAAGTGCATTGTCAATTTTGAATACGACATTTCCTTATTTGTCCACCTATTCATAAAAGAATGGAAGGAAGGGGTTATTTCCTCATTCCTCAAGTTACTTCCTGGAGATGACTCAGCATTTTTTTTTAAGCGCTTGGCTGGTCAGCAGTGACTTTCTCTTTCAGTTTGACACAGAGCACATGGTCATCAACGGGCACTAACCACGACAGCTGTTGTGATGACATAACAGACCAGATGACAACATATACTAATGTATGATGTTATCAGTTTTGATTTAAAAAAGGAAAAAAAAAACATGGTGAATTTCTTCTCTTCTCCAAGTTTGCCAAAACTGTATTGATGTTACAATCAATGTTGCAGTACAGTGTAAAATTTAAAGCAACATTTAATGACTTAATAACACAGCAGCATGACTCCATTAAACATTTCACATGGCCTAAACATCATAAACAGTGATGTAACGTGTCACATGGTGGCATGTAGGGTGCCCTGTGGGATCACATTTTGTCGTGACATATGGATGACATTTTGTGGCAGGCTCTTGTGATAGCTCGGTGGTTGCCGTGGTGACTCATACATTCTGGAAATCAGTCATGGATGGATCCAGGAAAAAATCACCTCCTGGTTCAGCTGAGCAGGGAAGCTATGCAGGCTTTTCTAAATTGTACATAGGAAGCGTGATCATCATTCACACACACTCATCTAACCATCCTACTGCCCCATGCATCACCACCATCATCCCACACAAACACCAATCACTCACAGCAGGCGTTTGTTCTGGACAAACCCCAGTGTGGGCAGAGGCTGGTCAGCTGACTGCTGCCCTGCAGCATCTGGCTGTGGCATCTGGGAGTGGCAGGTTAGCAAAGTACTCAGGACAGTTTGAACCTGCTTGTGGATCAGCCCTCAAGTCTCCAGCCTCATCTCAGGCGAAGAAACAGACTGAAAAGGGATGAAAGCAAATAGAAACCATCCTCATTAAAGGATAAGAAAACAGAGTAAACCTCTGCACACCCTAACGATCACTTTAAAGTCTGAATGTTTACAGGACTCAGCTATATTGTTCTCTGTGTATCTGCATTCCTCTGACTTTCTGCTCTCTCTTAAGCAAAGAAAGTCCATAAGGCGCTGGAATGTAACTATCACTGGGTCTAAGTCATAAACCACAGGCCGAATAATGAAGACAGCCATGATGGAATGTGCTATTTATGGGTTCTCACATAGCATTTTGCAGGAACAGCATAACAGGCCATACCACAGAACATACAGTACACTTCACAGTAAATATGCCCCAAAGACAGGCAGAGATAAAACTACCATCAGCCACCATCGGCATAATCTCTGCTTCACATCTGCCTTTTATCACCGGGAACACGGGTACTGTTCTCTGCCACAGCAGGGTGTCATGAGTCACGGTTCAGTGCCCAGTTACCCATGATGCACTGCAAATTCTTCTCTATTATGAACCCATCCAGAACACAGTTGTATACAATCAAGATTTGTTCTAGAAAAACATTGGCGTACACTACATGACATATTGAGCAAAGCATTAAACAGCAAAGTTTCCACTTCTAGGTGCTTAAGTAAACTCACTGTGTGTGTGTGTGTGTGTGTGTGTGTGTGTGTGTGTGTGTGTGTGTGTGTCACTACTGTGCACTCCAGTCTCCTAAGCAGCTTTTACTGGTTACCACCAGCATTCTCCTTATTGTGTCTCCTCACATACTGCAGAGGAACTCTGTGTACCCACAGAATTCCACAATCAGACCTCTTACCTAACTCAGGCCCTCACTAACAGATGCTACACCGCTGTGTGATGCCAGAAAATTACACAACCACAGACCCCCTCTACATGCACACAAATACTTACATATATACACTCAACGGCCACATTAACTACTGTAATTCGTGCTGGAAACATTCCTCAGAGATTTTGGTCCATATTGACATGATAGCATCACACAGTTGCTGCAGATTTGTCGGCTGCACATCCATGATGAGAGTCTCCCGTTCCACCACATCCCAAATGTGCTCTATTGGACTGAGATCTGGTGACTGTGGAGGCCAGTGGAGCACAGTGAACTCATTGTCATGTTCAAGAAACCAGTTTGAGATGATTTGAGCTTTGTGACATGGTGCGTTATCCTGCTGGAAGTAAGCCATCAGAAGATGGTACACTGTGGTCATAAAGGGATGGACACGGTCAGCAACAATACTCAGGTAGGCTGTGGTGTTTAAACCATGCTCAGTTGGTACTAAGGGGCCCAAAGTGTGCCAAGAAAATATCCCCTACACCATTACACCACCAGCAGCAGCCTGAACCATTGATACAAGGCAGGATGGATCCATGACGCCAAACTCTGACTCTACCATCTGAATGTGGCAGCAGAAATCCAGACTCATCAGACCAGGCAACGTTTTCCAATCTTCTATTGTCCAGTTTTGGTGAGTCTGTGTGAACTGTAGCCTCAGTTTGCTGTTGTTAGCTGACAGCAGTGGCATCTGGTGTTGTCTTCTGCTGCTGTAGCCCATCTGCTTCAAGGTCCAACGTGTTGTTGGTTTAGAGATGGTCTTCTGCAGACCTTGGTTATAACTAGTGGTTATTTGAGCTACTGCTGCCTTTCTATCATCTTGAACCAGTCTGATCATTCTCCTCTGACCTCTGGCATCAACAAGGCATTTTCACCCAAAGAACTGCAGCTCACTGGATATTTTCTCTTTTTCGGACCATCCTCTGTAAACCCTAGAGATGGTTGTGTGAAAATCCCAGTAGATCAGCAGGTTCAGAAATACTCAGACCAACCCATCTGGCACCAACAACCACGCCACATTCAAAGTCACTTAAATCACCTTTCTTCCTCATTCTGATGCTCAGTTTGAACTTCAGCAGGTCGTCTTCACCATGTCTACATGACTAAATGCACGGAGTTGCTGCCACATGATTGGATGATTAGTTATTTGTATTAATAAGCAGTTGAATAGGCGTTGGGACAATTGTATTTGCAAAGATTATCTTTCGAATTTTCACCAGTACCCTGGTGTCTTTGGTAAGTTCTTTATTTTACAATAATACAGCCTTACTATCTAAAGATTCCCCCTTTTCCTAGACATAATAGCTCTTAGTCACTTCATAACTATCTAATACAACCAAATACTTACACAGGGTACTTCTTAGCAAATAATAATAATAATAACAATAATAATAAAATGTTTTACAAAACTTGAAAATTACAATGCTTTGACAAAACATTCCCAATTCAACTATTTCTGTAGCAGTCAAACACATCTGCCATATTCACCAGTTAATGGTATTTTCTTTGATTTCCATGCCGATAAAAAAATCTCTGTTGCTGTTATGATTTCATCCAAGTCACTTTTAGGGCTTTACTTATTTGTGTAGTGAGATGTTTTAAGGCTCTGACAAGAAAAGTTAGTATGTGGACCTTCAGTTTTTGTCAAATTGTTATTTTTAGGGTCGAGAATGAATTTTTATGTTCAATTAAAAAGCCATCATGCACAAAAAGTCATAAAAGCACTCAAGTGTTATTTTCATGACACTTGAGCAAACGCCATCGACTGATGAAAACCATATGACATGGTTGGAAGCTTTGAACAAAAGCTAGCAAGTAGACTTTGAGTTGGTTTTGTTTAATGTACGTATACCTTTCTTAAAATGTCAGTATTGCTATGCCATTTCCCCCACACTTTAAGTTTTATTTTTATTTTACTGTAATTGTTTGGTCAAAAATAATAATATTAGTGTAATTTATTTCTACCACTTTTGTGAATGGGATATTGTCTACCCTGCTATACAAGCAATTTTTGTAATGGCAAGGTTGCTGATAATCATTTTATTGGTATTCCAGATAAAACAAAATGACACTCTGTTTCTGGGCTGTAATCTAAAATACAACTCAAACATTATAGTGCATACAACCAACAAACCTTACAGAATCTCATCTCATTGCTCTTTTCAGGAACAGCTTTTCTCATTCACACACTAAACACACAGACAGAGTTAAAGACCTTGAAGAAACAGAGGACACAATGAAGTGTCCTTCCTAGTATTTTACTGGGGTCATTAACGAGGTCTTTTACTGATGGAGGAGCAGCCTGTTGATGAAGGTCCATATACACTCCTGATCCACCCAGATTCACCTAAATCTCCTCTCTCTGACTGACATAAACTAAAATCAGAAAAGATAGCTGTGACACAGCAGTACTTAGAAACACAAAATATTAGATATGAAGCTCAATTAAAAAAGAAGATATGTAGCACATGTGTTTGTATGTATTCTGTATTTGCTGGAGGTGGAGGTTCTGTTTTTTCCATGTTTGTCTCATCATGTCTACACCTAGTACTGTGTACAGGTCAGCAACTTTTTGTTGTTCTGTCGGCTACACACTGTGACAATTGTGTGGCTTTGAATTGATTTCCAGTAGGTTTACGTCTATTGTTCTCTGCAGTATATCCTTTAGATCAACTGGTCCAGCCCGTAGTTTCAAGGTCCACACAGTTTAATCTAGTGTCATACTTGCAATTGACTATGTCCTTGAACTAGTTTGCTGTCTCTAAGTAGCTGTCTGTTAGTCACTCACCCTACAGCAGGAAACAGCACTTCAAAATAAAAGCTCTGGGCCAGAAATTCACTGTACTTAAAAAATAAAGTGGTTTTCTTTTTTTTACAAACTTGATACATTTCAGAGTCACTTGCAGTCCATTCAGAATGGATCCGCAACCAACCAGTTGGGAACTACTACTTTAGATAAACAGGATTTTCAAACACACATGATAATCACCTTTATTGGCCAAGTGTATGACCACAAACAAGGACTCGCACACATCCCAAAAAACTTTCTTGGTCAGTAGAAGCCCTCTCATGACATTCATTCATTCATAATGACTATACAAGTCGGCCAAAAATAGACCAAACCCAACAGAGTTAGAAAACCCTGAGCTTGTAGTCACACAGTCCCTGCAAACAAACGTGCTTTGTTCTGTTTCTTTGTGTGGTTTAGTCTTTTGTTGAACACAAACCCAGTTCTTTTCTCTGCAATACCTTTTGACACAAAGTGACTGAGGTGATGACGTAAATAGCTGCAAAGTGGGAAAACATGGAGTTTCAACTGGTCTGATTTGCTTTACTAGAGCACATTGTAAACCTGTTTTTAATCCATTTTGTAAAGTGCACAAAGTCCTCGTTCAGTTTGTGAGCCAGTATTACTTTACTTACACGTACATAAACACACATTAAATCAGTAACATCAGATTGAAGTAGAAGTACATCTGCATGAAAATTTTAAAACTTTTTTAGATTAGGTAGAGGAGAGTGCTCAGGCCTGTAGCTATGATCCATATGGAGACAAAACAACTGCATTGAGATGTAGTGATGCCTTTTCTTGGCTTCACTGTGTCTTTCATGAAAAAAATAAAAGATTTATATACCAATCACTAAACTTTATATATCTCACTTGACTTTAGCAAGTGGTCACAAGGAAAAAGAAACTCCAGAGATGAAGATCCATGATACACTGCTCAATCTGTCCATTTAGAAAGCACAAGTGATTATGAATCAGTTTCTCCTGCTTTGGTGCAAATGAAAGTGACAACCCCCAATCAGGGAATGGTTTTACATGTGGTGGCCACGATTCTTCTCTAGTTTTGTGTTCTGTTAGTGTCTTTGTCACTACTGGTAGCATGAGGCCGCACCTGCAGCCCAATCAGGCTGCACAGGTGGTCCAGATCCTCCAGTATGGCACATCAAAGCTGTGCAGTGGTCCCTGGGCTCCTCCTGGTGCAGGACAATGCCCGGCCTCATGTGGCCAGAGTGTGGAAGGAAATTCCTGGATGATGAAGGCATTGATGCCATTGACTAACCCTCTTGTTCCCCTGACCTAAATCCAACTATCAGATAGAAAATTTTGTGTTTACATCAATAATTATACATCTTCACTTTCGCAAGTATGGTGTGCCTCAAGGATCATTTCTGGGTCCTATCCTGTTTTCTTTGTATATGCTTCCTTTGGGTGAGATCATTCGTAGGCATGGTGTTTCTTTTCACTGTTACGCTGACGACACTCAGTTGTATCTGCCCGTCAGGCCTGCAGATGTAAATGAGTTCTCTACAGGCTTGTATTAAGGATTTGAGTTATTGGATGTCAAAAAAACTTCCTTCAGCTCAACTCAAACAAAACAGAAATCCTTGTCATCGGTCCCCAACAGATGACCAATCAAATACTGCCCATTTGTGCCTTATTTGCACAATTTATTAAGCCTGTTGCTAAAAATCTTGGGGTCATTTTTGACAGTGAATTGAAATTTGAGCAGCATGTAACCAAACTTGTTCAGTCCTGTTTTAATCAGCTTAGAAATATTTTAAGAAGAAGACCAATTCTAAGTGATAAAAAGAGACAATTCTACATGCTTTTATATCCTCTCACCTTGATTATTGCAACAGCCTTTTTAGCTCTTTAAATAAAAAACCTTGGCAAAGCCTGCTAGGCTTTAAACAGGATCAAGGATCAAGTCAGAGCACATCACTCCCATTTTAGCATCTTTACACTGGCTTCCTATTTCTTTTAGAATTGATTTTAAAATTTTATTGATCACTTTTAAAGCTCTTTATGGCCTGGCTCCAAGTTACATTTGAGCTCTTTTAACCCTGTATGAACCTGTGCGCACCTTAAGATCCTCTGGCAAAGGTCTTCTGTCTATTCCAGAGTCTCGCCTGATAACTAGAGGGGACAAAGCCTTTGTTGTCAGGGCCCCGAGGCTCTGGAATAACCTGCCCGAGGAATGAATCCTATCTGAGTCAGTGTCCATTTTTACATCTCGTCTGAAGACTTATTTTTATTGTAAAGCTTATCCTGATTTTGACCTGTGTCTTGTTTGTTTATATGTTTTATTCTATTGTTTTACATGCCTTGTTCTGTTAGAATTTGACTCTGCTTTTATTGTAAAGCACTTTGTACTTTGTTTGAAAGTTGGAAAACTTATTAAAACTGAGCATCTATGAGGCAATGAATATTGTGGAGGGCGTGGCTCATCACATAAAGCTGTATAACATCTCAAGGGTTTCACCGATCACCACGCAACTTTGTAGGCATATGACCACACATAATCTGAGGGGACCCCTCCATTATTGACCCCATCAAACAAAATGGGGGCGCTAGAGAGCTAATTTCTTATCTAGGCCTAACCGCCATATCAATTTTTACTAAACTTGGTAGATATGTAGAACAGGACGCCTCAAGGTGACTGGAGAAATTTAACTCTAATTGGCAACTGGGCGGCGCTATAACAACAGAAAAATGCTTAAAAATGGCTAAAATGCAATCGATCTCTGTGGCTCCCCCTGTGGCAGAATGTTTTTGTGTGTTTTTTCTAATTTTTGGTATGACTAAGTCATGGTATGGTATGCTGTACATAATCACGGAAACTGTCAGTATGTCTGTCAGTCAGTCAGTCATTCTACCAGTGCGCCCCACTTTTAAGTCAATACAACATATAAACACTTTAACTATCTGCCTTTCAACGTGCCACCTCAACTACAAATGTACAGTTTTAGCCCACTAACTATCCCACTATTGGCAATGGTACTACTGTACTTTCAATAAAGCAATCATACTATCAAATTCACAAAAACTCTGTCTGAATACATTGCTCTTCTTAATGGGTTCAGTTGACTATTTAATCTGCAATTTCCTATGACCATGTGAAACTGTACGTGGGCAACTGTGCACTCAGTGGGTATGGTCTATTTATTACTATTATTATTAACTGAGCACCTATGAGACTTTATGTATTGGTGCATTCGACTCCGCCAAGTACCGTTACAGACTGTCCAGGAGCTCACTGATACCCTGATCCAGGTCTGGGAGGAGGTGCCCCAGGATGCCATCCATCGACTCATCAGGAAGATGCCAGAAGTTGCCAGGAGTGTATACAGACACGCAGGGGCCGCACAAACTACTGAGTCACATTATGAGTTGCTGTGATAAAATTCACACAAGTTGGATCAGCCTGTGATTTCAACTTTTTACTTTGATTTCAGTGTGATTTTGAATCCAGCCCTCAGTCAGTTGATGATTTTGGTTTCCACTGACTGTTGTTACATCATTTTGTTCTCATCAAATTACACAATTTACTTCAGTAAAGATTTTCAACTTGAATAATCTGATCTTAATTTTTTTGAGGAGTGCATTTGTAGTTTATTTTACACATGGATGGATTACTGAACAGACCCACTGGGCACAGGCCAAGGGGCCCAAAGTATCAGGGCTCCCCCAGCCTTCACCTGCCTTCACTTTCATCACTCAAATAAACACATACTGGCCAGGAACAGATTCAAAATGACCACAAAGAGACACAAAATGACCAAAAAAGACCCAGAATTACAGGACACAAAAAAACAACATCAAGGAGACTCAAAACAACCACAAAAAAGAGGCAAAACCACCACAAAGTCTGTGTGTCTCATAGGAGAGTTGGTGGGGCCTGTTGCGTATCTGTGCCCAGGGGCCTATTATCCGCCCATGATTATACAGTAAAATAAAATTACAGTGGGTCACCTCTAACAAATGCTATTATTTATATCAGTGAAAGACTTTGGGTGTTTAATGAGAAATCAGATGTATTAAACCGGGTTGATGGCTGCCTCAAATAATGTGTCCATTCCTTGATTACCCAGTAAGTTATTCATATTTCTTCAGTCCATAAGAATCAGTTCTTTTTTTCATAAAAATCAATCCAAGTTGTGAGCATTGTTTTAACAGGATAAAGTGTTGTTGTGTCGGTGTGCCGAGTGAGTGCCGTAACTCTCTTCCTCTCTGATGCGCTGTGTGTTGAAGCTAGATCAGATGAATGATTCGTAAGTGATATATTATCTGAAGCACAAGTAATATTCATACACGTTTAAATATACGAGTTGATTTCCTGATCTTTGCAAAGCAACAGTTTTGTATGAAAGGAATTAAAGGCCTGTCCCATATAGACACCTGTACCAAATATAGGCCTGCTAATTTCAGTAATTCAAGCAAATAATAGCCCGGGCCATTAATTGAAGTTTTACGGTGCATACAAATCACTTAATGTAATATATATCACTTAACTTTGGCAAGTGGTCACAGGGAAAAAGAAACACCAGAGATGAAGATCCATAATATTTGTAGTTTATTATACACATGGATGGATTACTGAACAGCAAGACACTGACACTTCGGGCCCCCTGACCTTCACCTGCAAAGTATCACTCAACACATACTGATCAGGGACAGACTCAAAATGACCACAGAGAGACACAAAGAGATGCAAAGGAACTGCAAAGAGACACAAAATGACCAAAAAAAGGCCTAAAATGATCTGAGACACAAAACAACCACAAATAAGAGCAAAACCACCGTAAAGTCTGTGCATTGGGGCCTATTATCCACCCATGATTGTACAGTAAAATAAATTTAAAGTGGGTCACCTCAAATGCTATCATTTATATCAGTGACAGACTTTGGGTGTTTAGTGATAAACCTGTAAAACAAAATATCTACCCACTGTAAATTAAATTAAAAACCTATTCCCAGGTTAATGCCCAGTCCCTTTTACCAGCCCACTGTGGCTGTACGTGTTTTGACAAATAAATACCTGTCTCAATTTGACGCCTGGTCTGGTTACCAAGCAGTTCATTTCTTTAAAAGAAGTTCTTCCGATGTATAAAACCAGGTTGTTGGCTACCTCAAATGATGTGTCCACTCCTTGATTACCCTGTAAATTAGTCACATTCAGTCCATCCAGGTCCTAAGATCAGAAGAAAAGAAAGGTTTTTTCATAAAAATGAATCCAAGTTATGAGTATTGAGACTACAGAGACTACAAAGAGACACAAAACCACCACAAAGTCTGTGTGTCTTGCTCTTATGTAGGAGAGATGGTGGGGCCTTTTGCATATCTGTGCCAGGGGCCCATCTGCCCAGCACAGTGGGCCACCTCTAACAAACGCTACTATCTATATCAGTGAAAGACTTGGGTGTTTAATGTGAAATCTCTAAAAAGAAATATCTGTCCATTTGTATTATTTGTGCCTTTGTGTTGTTTCTTTATTTACATTTTTCACTTAAACAGGGTAACCGATGTCAAAACTTCACTGTAACCATTATTATATAGACCTACTGTACATTGGCCAGATTATCTGAATTTTTATCATATAATCCACATTGTTGTAGCTGAATATTGTCACGTGTGGTCAACATATACATTAACACTGCCTCTCCTATCTGTGCAGAGCTGCAAGCAGTCATTGGCTGAGGAGAGAGCCTTATGTCTTTATCTGCTTTGACCATGTCCTGTCCCCTCCCTCATTCACATATCCAGCAGGAGCCTATAGTAACTATATGACATGACCATGGACATGTGTCAGGCTGAGAGATGACGCTCATGTTCAGAGGTGCTGAGGCTCCAATAATCACTGAACCACTGGAATAAAATAAATAGGGGATATAGATATCGCTGTTAAACCTGTAATTTTGCAGAGATTAAGATTTGTAGCCTTTAAAGTAGGGAATGACTATTTGCATGATTTAAACCTGAGCTGTAGTTTTACCTTATTTTGAAGTTAGTTTTTAAAACACTGCACACAAGAGCACACTTTTAAAACTGAAACGAAAGTAGGAGGGAGATTTTTATGAACAAAACGGACGGACATTAAAAATAATAATAATAATAACCTAATAAGTTTATTCGTTATAAGTGTGAGTGAGCAGCAGCACAGTCGCTGTTGCTGAATCGTTGCGGCAATAAACAGTTGAGCTGTACAGAGCAGACCTACAACATCCGGGCAATACTCAGCTTGCGCAGAAACGGAATGGCGGAGGTAAGTGAGCGAAAACGAGGAATGTAACGACTCAAATGATACAAAAACCGGCCCGAATTTAACACTTGTGTCACTCCGTTTTACGCACAAGAGTGTGCACGGTTTCTCCGGCCGGTGAACGCCGGCAGAAAGAGGGCTACGGGGGCTTTTTAACCGGGAAGCGGAGGGAGAAATGGAGAACCTCTCCGGCGTATCGCCTCTCTCCGCGTTCTTAGCTTTAAAGAGCCATTCCCTCCGCCTTGATAGTAAATCCGTAGAAAACAATAGGGAGCCCGGCGGGGTCTAACACCGTGGTGCTGATCAGGTGCGCCCCGGCGACGGAGTGGACTGAGTGAAAAAGTTGGGAGAGATGTCACGACTTCGCGGCGGTAAACTCCGACAGTCTCTTTCGGAAATATTCACAACTAGTTATTTCCTTCTCGTGCTGCTCACTAAGCCGAGGAGAGGAAGAGACGTTCAGCACCAGTCACAGGAAAGCGCCCGTGGTCACACAGACAGCACCCGATGGGCTGGGAGAGGCACACTGGACTTCTGCAACTTATTTACTCAGGACTTGTGTCTGTAGGGGTTTAATGTAATTCAGTGACCAGGGTAGGGCTGCTTACATCCTCTCACACCCCGCTCTGGAGCAAGTTTTTCACTTCTGTATAAAACTCTTCTGTGGCCTCAACTTGCATGTCTTCATCAAAGACACATGTCCTACTTTGACTTGTTCTTTTAGCCCAAAGCTTGCACTGGAAACATGCTGACACAGGAAAATGTGATGTAAAAACTGTCAGCTGTTTTGAGGTATAATCCATTACATCAACCCCTAAAAACCAAATCTGTAGAGTTGTGTGATTATTCTGCAGGAGATTAAGTTACAAATGAATTGCAGACTCTTTAAATGCTACTTGTAAGTCTCATAAGTTACAAAAAGGTGGTTTAAATGTCAAGAGTCAGCTGATCTGTAATGGGATGAGCCAGGATCAGCCACTATGTGATCCCTCATGTTGTGCACGAATGTCATGGGCGCAGAGAGGAATGTGCTGCCATGTTTCTTTTAGTGCATCCCCACGCTGTTCTGCATGATGTTGAATGTCCTTTTGTGTCTGCAGGTGGGCGACAAGCCCCTGAAGATAATAAGCGTGGAGGTCGTGGCCTAGTGGAGAGTGGACGAGGTACAGTGATGAAGGCCCTCAGCAGGAGAAGCAGAAACCCTAACTGGCCTTAGAGGAGTCAGAAGAGAACTTTCGCCCCATGAAGATGGCAGCGCAGTCCCACACTGTACGGTCAAGTTCAGCCGTTCCACCATCTGTTTTACAGGATAATTTTCTGCATCACCTACACACCTACTGTCACAGTATTCTTATTCTGACTACTGAAAATGGTGACTGAGCACACAGAAAAATGTAATTAATGAAGTTAATATTGACTGTTGTGTTATTGAAGTTGCTTTTAAACTGAACTAAATTAGGTTTACAAGATATATAGATATAGATATAAAAGAAATAAGTCAGCCAGAGGTTTTCATGCAACTTTTTCTGCACTGAAGTTGCACCGATGCCATTTACAGTACATATTTCATAACCACCTGACAGTGCATCTATGCCATAACCGTTAAAAAAGCTCTGTGTCAGAGCCCACAGTAAGACCTGACCGCTAAAAAAACAGAACAACAACAAACAAAGGAGCTCCACACTTCACATAGCATTATATTTTTTGTGTCTGTCATTTAGCATTTAGGTGGTGTAATGTGAAAACAGCAACAGCAGTTAAAGCTGGAGTAGGCAAGAATCT
The DNA here is from genome assembly GCA_026686955.1 of Epinephelus cyanopodus. Taxonomy (NCBI): domain Eukaryota; kingdom Metazoa; phylum Chordata; class Actinopteri; order Perciformes; family Serranidae; genus Epinephelus; species Epinephelus cyanopodus. Next base: position 15,148,503 of record CM048920.1, read on the forward strand.
GGAAAAGGCAGAATTTGAAAATACACCCTCTTGCACCTCACCTCTCTGTCCTAGTCCCTCCCAAGCAGAAGGGAGGCAGATCCTCTGTCAGCGGGTGAAGCAAGTTGAATTCGGCCAGCACAAGCCAACAGCATCAGTCAGCAGCAGTGCTGAGTCCAACCTGTGTAACAGCAGCAACAGAAAAATGCTGATGGGAGCTCACTCTTTTTAAAATGACCTCTGATTGTCCAGAGTCTTTTGTCGCTGGCTAGATTTTCTAGTTCCTGAAAACAGAGCCAAGAGGAGGCGTAAAAGTTTAGTTTTCTTCAAGTCCACTTGAATTACAACATGCTCAAAGTTTGTTATGGGATTTTTTTCCCCAGTGACACTAAAATGAAACTGCCTACCTCAGTTTACCATTTAAGATTATAGATTTGTTTTTTACACCTTCCTATGGCCTTTGTCACAAAATGCAAAGTTAACCATCTTTTTGAATTTGGCAAACATGGCTAAACAGAGCATTAATTAGTCATCTTCCTAAATTGCATGCATCAGAACAAACCTCTTCTGGAAACCATGCTTAGGAAATTATTTTAAACACACAGCTCTTGATTTTCACATCTGCCTTAACAACCAAATCTGACTGATATGAAAAGAGCTGTTCTGGGTTTTACTCTGCAAAGATTTTGAGTTAGCATTTTGGAAATATTTTACCTGTTTGATTATGACTCTGCAAACTGAATGGGAGCTATGGAGATTTTTTGGCAAAAGAGGAAATATGCCCAGAGTGTCGATGAGATCATTAAACTGATGAGGCTTTAATCTCGGGAAATGAGATTCATGGCAGTAAAACACGTCCAAATTATTTCCCATTACTTTAGAAATATAATAACAGAAAAAGTGGATAACTAGATATGTTCTAGGCATAAACCAAATACGCTTATATGTACAAAAAATTGTATCACTACAGAAATACATAAGTCCTTTACATGAGTTCTTTACATCCTCCAGTGTGGATACACTTCTCAGAGTCGGCAGAGATGCAAAACCTTTTGGCCCACCAAATTCATCCATTGAAGGCTTTACCATCTAAATCAGGCTAATATAACATAATCTGCCATCAGATCCGATAGAAAGATTTCAAAAGACTGAACAATTAAGAGCAGATATAGAATCCATCTCAACTTAACACAGTAGAGTGACTTTAAAAACTTACTTGTGATAACAAATGAAAAATCTGTCGTATATAACTTCCATGAGGATGTTTTCAGCAGACAGATTACAGGCAATAAACTGCATTTCATATTCCTCTCAGTTATAGCTAAATTTAACTTGCATATGAAGTTTTTTTTTTAATTTAATGAGTAATCTTTGAGCTTTTTTGCCTTCATTATAGTGCAGCTGGAGATTGACAGGAAAGTGGGAACAGAGAGGGGGAATGACATGTAGCAAAGGGCTGCAGGTTGGAATCGAACCCAGGTCGCTGCAAAGTACTAACCCTGTATAGAGCGCTCACTGTGTGCGCCAAGTTTATGTTACTTTTATTCTAATATAGATTAACATAAGTGATGTTCTTTTGCTGCAGTGATTAATAATACCACTCAATAATACACTAAAACAGTCAGGCTGGGAACCCTAAGTTTATTTTCTCCTTGTTGCATTTAGTGTTGCTTGAAATATGACCAGTGTGCTTTGACTGCAGCTGAAGTCATAACTTAAAAACAAGTCTGTTTGACAGGACTCCCAGGATTGTGTGCTCCTGCTCTTGCAACAAAAAATATACATTTTTTTTAAAGAATATGTAATTAACCAAATCATTCCCTTTACCTGCTGCTGTCTCTCTCTGTAACTCTCTGTAGGCCAGTGAGCTTCCTTTGGAGGAGCTGCTGGCTCTGTACGGTTACACAGTGTCAGATCCAGAGAAGGAGACCTGTCACATGGCTGCCAGCCTGCCAGGCATGACACTGGACAAGGTGAGATGCAATGCCAAGAATGCAGAGAATTAGAGAACAGTTAAATTCTAAAATATTATATACTAATATATGCATCAGTGTAATCTGTGTTCTTTGCCGTCCTATTGCTATAATTATGTTATTCTTAATTTGTTTTGTCCAGGATCAGATAACTGAGGATCTCTTTCCTGGGGAGGAGGAAGAAGAATCATCAGCAGATGATCTCACCCCCTCAGTCACCTCAAACACCTCAGATCTGCTCCGCCGCCTCCAAGGTAAAGCACATAGACGTTTATTTACACACGACCATATCATATGACTTTTTAGATTATCTCAACAAAGAAAAGGTAGAAAATGGAGGTTCAGCTTCATACATTAAACTCCCGTATGCACACTCACGGCATTTTTCTGATGAAACTGTGGAGCTGCACTGAAAGAAAGAATCGTCTCTACAACCTTTGTTTTTGGTGGAATATTTTCCTCATACTTTAATTTTAATTCAGTGCTTTGTTGAGACTGCACCATGGTACTTACAGCCAGGCGGTGCACTTCAATAACATGACATGTCGGAGTTTATAATGTCAGGAAATTACATGAAAGCTTCGATTTATTTATTTCTGTATAACGTAATATGGGTATGGCAGCATGCACTGCATGATCTCCCTCTGTATGACTGAACGATGTCAAAGACACTCAAACATTTATGAACTGAGGGAGTTTAAATATATTTACTTGCCCTTGGTTGTGATCGTATTGATGCTGAGTCCACAAAATATAATGAAAACCAAATATATGGCAGGTACGCTGCTTTTGTCTCCTTTAGATTAACTGAGCACACAGTTTCTCTAAAGGTAAAATGGAGGAGGGGGGCTTTGTCCCTCTGTGCTTCCTTTCTGGTCACTGCTTTAACCTGAATTATATTCTTTAGTGATGTATTGCACTTTTCATTTTTATTTTATTGTGTGTGTTTCACTTGAGATTGGGATTTGCTCATTGAATAACGGTTAATATTGAACAAAAGACTGAAACAAATCTGAACTTTGAAATGCTGTTTAAAAAAAGTTATATTGATGGATTTGACTTTAAGGTAGATCAGTATTAAAATAAAACACAAAGGCTTGATAAATGAGTTGAACAGTTTAAAAAATGAATCATAACATCCTCATGGATTTTTCTGATCCTCCTCTCTGATGTTTTGTCTCTCAGGTGGAGACAAAGACACATTAGTCAGCTCATCCGATGAAGACTCTGACGATGCCTCTATTCCCTCCAATGAAGAGCACAAGGTAAGCCGCTGAGGGAAATAACACACATCTCCTGACCACTTTATGTCACACAAAGCAAATGACAAAAGATTATATATATATTTTTTAAGATATTTTTATGGGCATTTTTTGCCTTTAATTGATAGGATAGTGAAGTGTGAAAGGGGTCTTCCCGCAGAACCCTACCACACAGCAGTCTTCAACAACATGTCTGCCTTTATTAGCATATATGACCCATTTCAGCGCTGTGACAGATTGTCTGTTTGATTTAATTCTCAGGAGATCATGGTTGGCTCTAAGTACCAGGCAAAAATCCCTCCACTCAGTTCATATACCTACCAGGAGAGAGGTAAGCAACAGAAAAGACCTTGCGGTGCTGGAGTCAGGGCATGTGTCCACATGTTGTTTTTCTTTGGTAGAGAAGCAGTGGTGGGGTGCTGGGAAATGCATCATCCTAGAGCCTCATAAAAAAGCACTCCCAGTGCTTTTATTTAACAATGCACTATGTGAGGATGGGTGGGCGATATAGCCCTAAAATATCACAATGTGTCAGGGTAGTTTTGCAATAACAGTATTATTAATGATATGACAAATCAGTCCAAAAAGTTTCTATGATTATTTCAAGAAAATAGAATTGCAGCAATATAAGTGATATAGTTTTACATGTTAAACTGTAACAGTTTGCCCCTTTAGTAAAAAACAAACAATAATTATCTCTCATTTCTTTTGTTTGTAAACAACAGCAGTAACACAGAGTGAGATTCAGATTCTGTATACAATATTAATAGTTCAACAAAATAAAATCAACCACAAATTACACATTTAAACAGCTCCCAAATACAAAAAAATATACCCTGGGATCTATATATATAAATCCAACAGGTGATTCCCTTCTTTTTTAGCAAAATCCTAAATGATTGAGTTGTTTGTTTTTTTTTCCACCTGGACCTTTATGCTCTACCATTTCTCCTCTAATCATCACGCTGTAACCTGACAGGCTGTTATGATACCACAACTATCGCACATTCACGCATATGTAGTTTTTCATCGAGCTGCGAACGTCACGTAGGTTCACATTATCAAAGGTTTATGACAAAATTACTTGATGACACACACTCCTGTGGGTGCGCACGGCGAGAGAGAGAGAGGAGACTGTGCTGCTGCCAGAGGAGCCGCTGAATGAGTTCTCTCTGACTCACTAAAAGAGTCTGAGAGGTTCGGAGCTGTTCATAAAACATTCAGGACGCCACAGTTTATTCCACACTACTGGAGCTACTCCTCTTTTTGGAACCACTGCGGAGTCGGTAATAATTTTGCTTTCGGCCATGCTTGTTGTTGCCATGGGTAACAGTATGACATCAATATGTCAAAAAGCCAAAATATCGCTAATATCATGATCGGAATTTTTCATATCATATTAAAAATTATATAACTATTATCGTGTATGAGATGATATGGCACACCCCTGTATGTGATGGTTTTTGTTTCTATGACAACAGGATCTTGACATTAACTATTATCTAAGTAGCTAACAGAGGGTTGAATAAGCTTACAACACAAATGGTTATAAAGGCACATCATCAGCAACATTTAGTGTCCAGCTAAATTCTCCTACAAATGGGATTTTCTGTCTCTGTTGTAAAAGTTTCTGACTCACAGCTTTGGTCAGACAGTAGCTAAAGGAGCAGCAGGGCAACGCCAGTGCCTTTTGAAAAGTTCAGTGATTTTCAGCTTGAGGTTCTTAGATCAGCCACTAAAAAAAAGCCGGAGCATGCTGAAAAAAGCGCTAGACGCAGCAATTTTTCTCAAGGTAGCCGCATATGCTCTCTCCTCATTGGGAACAATTTAAAAAAAAAAAAAAGATGCTTGGGCTCAAAAGACAGTGCTTTGTGGACACGTGCCCTTAGAGACAAGTTAAACTGCCATTTTATAAAGATTAAGTCTAACACATTGTATGACATAATGATTAAAGCACCTCTGTGTAGAATTTGACAAAAAAATCTAATGTTGGCAGCTCCCACTGAGCTATCAATGCAGACACTGCCAAACACATCTCATGCAACTTCACCGTCTCCTATTCTGTCCCTTAATCAGTTGTCTCTTCCTCCTCCCCTTTCCAACCTCTCATCTTGTTGCTCTGCTGCTTCCACTGCATTTCCCCTCATTCTCTCCACCTTTCCTTGCTCCTCTAGCCTGCATCAATGAGGACCAGCTGCTGTGGAGGCCAGGTGTTCTGCCTGTGCAGGAAGTAGAAGAGTTCTTGCTGAATGCACAGAGAACCTACGGTCAGGGGGGGGCGGCATACACACGAACACACGGGGACACTGTCCGAGACAACCAACAGGTAGAGGAACTTTAAATTACATCCCAGAAGACGCTGTTAACTATGTTAAGTGTGTATGTAAGTGTGTGTCTGTGCTCTCAATTGTAGGTACATGTCTTTACTGCCCACCTACACTACTGAAGGAACATTAAAAAATGCACTAAGCATTCTGACCCATTTCACTTATCCTCCTTTTCTCTTGACCCTCAGGCACTGTATGAACTAGTGAAATGCAACTTCAATGCAGAAGAGGCACTGAGACGATTGCGCTTCAATGTGAAAGTGTTCAGTGGTAAGAACTGTTGTCATACCTGCTATTTAATTTATCTTCCACTTAAAATCATGACAAACATTATAACTGTTAAACTATTGTACACTTTGAGAGATATTTTAATATTATCTGATTAAATTTGCAGTGTTTATAGTGTCAGTATATTTCTTAACATTACTTAGTTACATCTCACAGCTGTAGCACAAATGAAATCCCTGCTCGCTTCCATGAACAAGGATAAACTGTAACTCGGTGATTCCCATAGCGGGGAGGTGTGCCTCCTCTGGGATCACTGGCACTGAAGAGAGATCATAGTGTATTTTGTTTCCAAATATTAGCATCAGCCAAAATATTTGAGATGCAGTTGGGAGACTTGACATCCAGAGCACAAGCCTTGTATTTCTTCAGAGACAAAAATTAGCCTGAGGCCACAGGGGGTCTTAAAGGGATACTTCAAACAGCTTTGTATCATAACTGTGGATGTTACGCGTAAATGAACCGTGGTAAACTTCTCTCCATCTTACCGACACCCAGATCTCCCTACTCCTCTCCCAGCTCAAATCTGCTGGATGACGCAAAATGTGTCATCAAACACATTTTCGCTGGCTCTAGGGCTGTTGCGCAAACTACAGATTGTCCTTTTGCATTTTTTGCATGCCCGCTACCACAGACACAAAGAGTATAAAAGCGGATTGAGAGAGACCCGCCCCTTTCTCTCAAACTTAGATCAAACTGTAAAACTAGGCATTCATTCATTCATAATCTGTAACCGCTTATCCTGTTAGAGGTCGCGGGGGGGGGGCCGGAGCCTATCCCAGCTGTCATAGGGCTGACACAAAGAGACAGACAACCATTCACACTCACATTCACACCCATGGGCAGAGTCACCAGTTAATGTAACCTGCATGTTTTTGGACTGTGGGAGGAAGCCGGAGTACCCGGAGGAAACCCACACTAATGCTCTTGCTGAGAGGAGACATTGCTAACCACTGCATCACCGTGCCGCCTTAAAACCAGGCATTGCTAATCAATTATATATATATCAATCAATATCAATTATAAACCAAGATTCTGGTACTGTACTGCCTATTACTCATCTAAAAATTCTTAGAAACATATTTTAGTGCACAGTTTGGCTGTAGTAGTAGAATTTGTGAACAAGAGGTGGGCGCCATACTGTTTCCTGTTTTGTAAATATACAGCCTGAAAATATGAGATCAAATTGTAAACCAAGCAGTGTGGATGAAATATGAAACAAGATTATGTTACTGTGTTGTCTATTTCTAGTCTAAAATGTTTTCAAAAACAAATTTTGATTTACTGTTTAACTGTAATTTGAGGTTGTTTGTTACCAGTTGGCAGCCATATTGTTTCCTGTGGAAAAACCCACCAGTGGGAGCATTTATTGGTCTGCTGCAGCGCAGTGCATTCTCGTAGTAGGTTTTCTGTCTCTTGAGCAAAAGCAAATGCCACAGCCCTCTTTCTTTGGTCATGTAGCACCAATTTCAAAAGTATTTGCGTCTTTCTACTGCATAGACAAGCCAGTTTTATGAACAGACCATCTTTCCAGCAGTTAACTACTTCCTTAGCACCCTTAGTTGTATTATTTGCACCGTCTGTTTAAGCTTAATGGATCTTTAGAAAAATGGCAAAACTCACAAAATGATTTTACGAGATTCATGTGACTGTGTCTTAGCTGTTGTTTCCGAACCATGGACAGGGCTGTTTGGTGTGTTAGGGAGCGGCGCTGTCCGTAGTACTGAAATGGAAGCAGAAAAGATCGATAGACAGAAAGACAGACAGACAGACAGAACATGTCACTTAGTTCGTCTGATCACACAGAGAATGGTACATAAATTCAAAATATATTGAGCGCTCTGCCCCCTCGCAGTTTTTAACAGCCCCCTCAGTCACCTCATCCCGGCGCCTGGCCTGGATAAACTACAAAACTGTCGTTCCCACAAAGAGAGCCTACCAAGTCTTATGGGGTATAAAGCAACGTGCGACAAAAGCCGAGTCAATCCTTACTGCAGCTGTTGATGTGGTTTAAAACTGAAAGCTATCCCTCAGTCAAAAAGCAGCAGTGCATATACTATGGGTTAAGGTGTATTATGGGTTGTATTATGGGTTTTCTATGCAAAAATAATAAGGAGCAACTTGTCAGCAAGATCAGAAACAGATGAATGGATAAACGGATAAAGTAACTGACAGGAGCAAAGGCCTGTTTTTTGATACCTGTGTCAGATTTGTTGATGCAGATGTTGTGAAGGAGGGTTACAGTGGGTTTTAATCTCACATCTCTGAAAGAATCTGATCTGAAACTGCAGTCAGGGGGCGCAGTGTATTATATAAAGAGAGACACCAGCTGAGTCTGGAGTTGAGCTATGTAATGACAAAGTGCAGAATGGGATTATTATCTTATTGGAAAATTAAAGGAATGAACTTACTCAAAAGTGCTATTTCAGAAACTCCTTCCACACACATTCCACAGCTTGTACATAAAATCATATCCTTCACAAAGAAACAGTACATTTGGGGGCAATGAGTAAAAGTGGGAACCTTAGCCCATTTGGGAGCCAATCATTGAGGTCAATAAACAGCAGGACCCATATCTGACAGTATATGAAAGTATCTGATACATTGTCAATGCAACAGCAGCTGCCGACTCCAGCAGTGCAGAGGAGGAACAGTTCACCAATGTGACCTCATGACCTCTTATTTTGGAAGGATTTAGCAGTGATGATTGCAGAATGCAGCCACTGAAACTTCTCCCAGTTAAAATTCCTTCATGATTCATCATTCAGGAGGGTTTTACGGGGAGCGGAGTTGCCATCTTGTTTTTTTTGGAGCATGTATTACTCATGTAAAATTGGCCATTTTGGGGATTTGCCCTGTTTTGGAACCAGCCTCAAGTGGTTGTACAGTGAACTGCAGTTTTTGGCACTTTGGCACTGGCTTCATTTTTCAGAGGTTGCCGCTTTGTTTCCACCTGTCGAAAAAAAGTACGCATGATGATTTAAACTGGTAAAAACACTGAATAAATCAGTTTCACATTACAAGTCAGTGTTTCTCCGATGCTGTTTAGCTCGTCAGAGACCAGCCGCTAGCCCAGCACCAGCTAACGCATGCTCACCTTCCTCTCTTCCTCTCCAAAACGCATGCTCACCTTCCTCTCTTCCTCTCCAAAACAAACAGACCTGGATGATATTAAATTATTTTCCGATGCTGCTCGTCGCGAAGGGGCTGCTAACTACGGTGGCCAGTGTTTGGTTTGTCCATTCTGGGCTACTGTAGAAAGATGACAGTGTAACATGGTAATCTCCTCGAACAAGGACCCGCTCCCTATGTAGATATACACATTAAAGAAAACTGTATTATTGTATTATATTCCATTCCTGCCAACAAACCCCCCTAAGTCCCACATACTGGATCTTTAAGTCTAAGATTTTTGCTGTAGTTTGGATAGGGGTGAAAGAAACTGCTCCCTGCTTCCACATTACATCCAGTTTTTAATGCAGCTGGCTCAATCAGTCAAACACAGACACTGAATGGCAACCGCAAAGCCCTACTTTGTCATAATCTACAGTATAAATGTGTTATTGCATTGCATTCATTTAATGAATGCAATGCCATATATATACGTATATATGCCATATATATACATATATATATATATGTAAAATGAAAGCTTAGTATGAAAAACCTGAGCTATGCTGTTTATGAAATAAAATCCTCCCGATGCTTCCCCTCTCTTTAGAAGAGCTTTGTGCCTGGAGTGAGGAGGAGTGCAGGAGCTTCGAGCACGGCTATCGGGTTTACGGGAAAAACTTCCACCTCATTCAGGCTAATAAGGTGAGTGCTCAGCTGAATCCCTCCTGAGGTTTGACGTCCTAATCTGAGTGATTATCTACTTGTTGTACTCTTTTGAATATTTGATGGGCCATCTTTTTTTGTCGCTCAAAACAAAAGTGTTTTTCACCCCCTCAGGTACGAACGCGCTCCGTCGGGGAGTGTGTGGAGTATTACTACATGTGGAAGAAGTCTGACCGCCATGAGTACTTTACCCAGCAGGCCACCAGGCTCAGCCGCAAGAAGTACAGTCTGCAGTCAGGGAGCATGTGAGTATTACTGAAACACAAATGGCAAGGCTCATAGTCTAGTCAAGATAACTGTAGGATAAATAAATATACAGTGCTAAAAAAACTTAATCTCACATCAGATCTTGATGAATAAATTATTTATGTTGAAACTCTTTACCGATGTACACCGTATAATGTGTTGAGAACAAAATGACGTAACAACAGTCAGTGGAAACATTGGCTATTACATGAAGGTCTGTGCCATGCTCCAAGAATATGCCACCGCAGACCCACCACCAAACCTGTCATACCAGATGATGTTACAGGCAGCAGAACGTCCACCACGGCATCTCCAGACTCTTCACATGTGCTCAGTGTGAACCTGCTCTCATCTGTGATGAGAACGGCGCGCAAGTGGTGGACCTGCTAACTCTAGTGTCCACTGGTGAATGCCAATTGTGCTGCACGGTGCTGGGCTGTGAGCACAGGTGCCACTAGAGGACGTCGGGCCCTCATGCCACCCTCATGGAGTCTGTTTCTGACAGTTTGGTCAGAAACATGCACACCAGTAGCCTGCTGGAGCTCATATTGTAGGGCTCTGGCTGTGCTCCTCCTGCTCCTCCTCGCACAAAGGAGCAGATACCGGCCCCGCTGCTGGGTTGATGCCCTTGTGTAACAGACGATCTCCTGATTACTGTGACCATTGAGTGTTCCCTTAATTTTTTTTGAGCAGTCTAGTATACACTGAACAAAAATTTAAACACTTCTTTTCGCGCCCATTTTTTACAGGTTTACATTAAAGAGCTAAGACTTTTTTTAGGCACTCAATAGATATTCCTCAAAAATTTTGGTCGCAAATTTGTTAAAATTCATGGTGGATGGTCACAATTAAAGGCCACACTAAAAAACAGACATGATATGTGAAGAGGCTTGAGAGTTCACTCTAATATCTGCAATTCAGTATACTAAAATCCTAAAATCATTGAAAGGAATCGGATGAACTTAAAGGCTGTAATTCATCTAAAACTTATTAAAGATGAGTTTATATTTTTAGTTTTATGTCTCAGAATATGCTTGTATTCTATTTGCCCCTGTAGTGAGGATTTCCTGCGTGTTCTCATCTGAAATTCCCATTAAATCCATAACAGTCTTATTCCGAGAACCTCTCTCAGTAACACCAGAGCATTTTTTTAAGCTGTTTATTTATTAATCCCCATTAGTTGTTGCAGTAATCCACTGGGCATCTTATTGTTGAAATATACCCATTGCATTACTTTACGCTAAACCGTTACTGCATTAGCCAGCTTGTTTTTGTGACCTATCCTGTTGAAGTAATGCCTCTTAACTGGAACCGATACACCACCTCGCTGGTGACCTCACCCAAATTACAAAATAACATGAAACGACTGTTTACCCCTTATGAATATTGATTATTCTAAGTTTTTTTGGAAGCTATGCTAAAAGTGGTTGTGTTGTGTGATGCAGGGAGGATGGAGACCAGGAGGGGGAGGTTGCAGAGCTGGGAAGGGAGGAGAGAAGCAATAATTCCTCAGGCTTGTTGTCTAACAGCTCCATGGGCACTGGACAGCTACAGTCCCCATTACCTCCCCAGTCGAGCCTGGACCTGGACAAACAAGGTAAACAAGCACCTGGTGTGGCGGCTCACATTCTGGAAAGTGCTGCCACAGAAAAGTAAACTTGCTCTTTTATAGAAGACCAACAGAACTAATGGTGAAGCAATTGTCACAGCCATAATACCCTGAAATATTACTCCCATTATCTCATGTTTACAGCAAGCTTGGAAAATAAGCATATGTACAGTAAGAGCTCAGACAGTTTCCACTCGTTTAATCACAGATTCATTTGAAGCTGGAGCCTGGCACAGAGCACTAAGCTCTACAGTGTGGTGTATACACAGTTTGCCTTCAGTTTGGATTATAATAATGATGAGGTTAGAGAGAGACCATAAACATATATCCATATACATACCATGTCAGACACATTTTCCAAATCCCATTATTTTCTGCTATCCATCATGTGTTACATGCAGCTCTATGGATTTCATTTATGTCTATTGAATGTCTTGTTTTGATTACACGGTTTGCCTTTTATTTTGACATCACATATTCATTATCTTATGTTATGCATCATTTTCATGTCTCATCTCCTTTTGTTTTTCCCGCTGTTTCCTTGCTCCTTGTTTGTCTTGTGTTGTTGTGTTTGTGGGCGCACGTGTGCATGTCTGTGTCTGTATGTACGTCTGCATGCACACCCGTTGACATGGCGCTCCAGAGGAGGAGGGCCGTCCCCGCCGCAGACGAACTCCCCGCTTTCTCTTAAAGCCATGAACTCGGTCCAGACAGGCCACAGAAAGCAGGCTGGGCCTGCAGGTAAACAAGCTGAGAGGAGAGAATCACAGAGAGAGAATATGGATAAAGTGGTGAACGGGAACAGATCTCATTAATTTTTTCTGTGGTAGATGATCAAACTGTGATTAGAGCCTAAAGGTAAAGGGCTGTTGTATGGAGGGGTGCAGGAATGAGTCAGCGTTTTAGCATTCCTGGTTCTCTCATCTTGTAAGGGGGTTTTTTGAATTGGGTTTTGGTCAGATGTCTGTGGTTAACAAAACCTTGAGAGACCTATGATTCATGTCTTGTTCTACAACATAAAATATGTCAGTAAATGCCCCACTTGTGAACTTTGCAATTGAAATGATTTGAAATATACAACAATAGTCCTAAAATAACTGGCTAGATAAAGATGTATTACAAGAACAACCATCAATTCACTTAAGTGGAATCCTAAAGCACAAAAGCCCTTCATAAAGAGGGGGAGGGGCGGTGCGATGCGTCTGCTTATATGCTATCAATCATAAACAATTTGCCACAGAGCTTATTTTCTACAAAAATCCAAAATAAATTGGAAAAATCCCATAGACTTTTTGACAAGGGAACCAGTGTGAAACTAACATCGACTGAGAAAAAACGTCATCCCTGTGGCACTCTATACAGCCCCAAAGCCTCCTCAGGCTGATCAGTAAATGCCACTAATTATCAAACAAATAATGTCAGATATATTGAGTTATTTCAGAATGAATTCAAACTTTACCCTCTAGAGTTCTGTATGTATTCAAAATTCAGTCAAGTAAAAAAATCACTTGCACTTACTTATCAAGTACACAGTTTGTTCTAAAGACTGCGGTGCATTTTGACAGCTTACACACAAACACAATACAACGACTTTAAAATGCAAGTCAACAAAACAAAAAATGATCATGCATATGGCTCTCATGCTGAATGATTAAACAGGTCAATTATTCAAATACATGGGGCAAGAGAGGGCAACTCTTAAGGCCTTATGCAAATTAAAAATGATATGGGTTAATTTAAGAGCCACTTCGATGCCTGCTTCTGTCAATAGTCATAGTGCAACAGTCCTATTGAATTTTAATCTCAGTATCATAAAGTAGAATAAATATCTTTTGAAGTCGCTGTATGAATGAATTTAAAACATGCAGTATGTGAGCATTGATAGAATAAGTAAAGCAAGTTCAGACATTTTGTTTATCTGTCATCCTTTGAACTGCATCTATCCAGATGGTGAGCTGGTGATGGGGCTGTCAGACCTGTGCGGTGACGGATGTCCTCAGCAGCTGTTTGGCTGTCCCTTCTCTCTCCCGCCCATGGACGACCTGCGGGATGCTGGCTCAGACAGTTGTTGTCCCTCAGCTCTAGTCCAGCTCCAGTCCCAGCCCTCCCCCCAGAGCTCCCAGTGGGCCGGCGGCAGCCCTCCGTCCTGCCACGACGACCATCGCCTCCAAGGCTCCTGTTTTTACCAGCTCCACATGTGTGGTGGGCCTTTTGTCTCCGAGGGCCCTGACTGTGATGCGGCAGGCGGCGGGACTGGCTCCCCCCACGGGCTGCAGGTGGAATTCAGCCTGCCGTCTGCCTCGCCTCCCTCGTCCTCTGTCCTCCCATCACATTTCCAAACTTTCGGCAGCCTGCTGCACCCCTCTCCCGTCCAGCATCCCCGCTCTCTCACACAGTGAAGGGACAAGGGGAAATCAAAACTGAGTGGTACTCTTCACGGTTTGGCCTGTGTCGAGGTCTTTGATCGGTGTTGGTATTTAAACACCGGGCTCGATGAAACCAGGAAATAAAGTGCATTTACTTAACTTTGTGAAAAAATGGACCTACTGCCTGTGTTGGTCGGTTACTCGTCTGTCTGAACCCCTTTTTATATCGAGACACTTGAACCTGACATGTCCATTGTGGAATGACGAGTGTTAATCACGACTTTCAGGTGTTGATTATGTGTTTATTAACATTTTATTACCACAACCTGCACCAGGACTGTGATTGGCTATGATTAATACGTACTTGTGAAAGCACAGTGCAGGTGACGGAAGCTGCAACGACCCTGCAAACAAACCAGAAGCATGTGTCTAGCAGTCCTTTTTTAAAAAAAAAAAAAAAAACTGATCAATGATTGACAATGTTAACCACTGTTACTTTGTTTTCTTATTTATCAGGGTGGAAAAGTTTAACTGCAGCTCAGATTTCATTCAGACTTCCAGCAAGAGCCAGTAACATGATTTTTAGGTATGTCCTGCATATTGTTCAGAACTTTTGCTGCTGCAGCCGTTTCAGATCTGTTTCTGGTGAGTGCCAGGGTGACATGGTCGCTGGAAGTCTGACCACAGATTAAAATCTGTCCCTTCAATCATAGAATACTCAATGTAAACATTAATTCTCAATTAAGTCTGTAATTGGCGCTCACTTTTTGGCTCCTCGTGTCGGTTTTGTTTGCACTTCCAGCCTCCTCCTGTCTGAAAACATTCGGCGGAAGAGTCAATCTCACTCAAGAATTTTGTTTAAATATGAAGAGCTGAAATTAATGACATTTTCTGAGGATGAGATTTGGACATGTTTGGAGAAAATGGAGCGCAACTCTTTTTTGCAGGTTTTATTTTTTGTTTTGCTTTTGTGGAAATTTTCATCCTTGTTCTTTATTTGAAGATTTACATAGAGATTTATAAAGGTGCAGTGCTTTGTCATCATTTCTGATCACCGTTTCTATCATGTTGAATATTTATTACCATCAAGAGCCTGTTTGACCTGCAGAATAGGTAAAAAAAATAAAATTTGTATATGTAAAATGTACACGCGGACGTTGGTAAGTCACTGAATGCATCACACTTTCTCAGGTTCTGCAAGTTTGATAATTTACGAGACCATTAATCAGTGAGAGTCAGTCACTGTCACTGAACAGGTGTGATACAAACAGATCAGACAGGACAGCGAAAAAGTAAAGACACATCTTGCTGCTGTAACAGTAAAACACTTGTAATGACGGATGTTGGGGTCTAAAGATCATCCTAGTGTGGTATTTAACAGCATCTGGCATCTTTTGCTTGCCTTTTAAATCCAAGGAACATCCCGTCTGAACAAGTGTGAACAGAGTGTCAGAGGGGCTCCAAGGCAAGAGAACGTAGGTGCTGAGTCACTGCCTTTTATTAATTCTTTACTTTTATTTTATAGCAGTTTATATATTGCTCCTGATAAATTTGTTTATAATTATATTTAGAAAAAAAACAAAAGAGTGACATATGAAAATGACTTAAATTTGTATTAATTATTTTAAGAAACTGATCTAATACCTGCACTTTTTTTTAATGCGATCAGCAATGTCATGTAAACAGGTAGACTATTGTGAGTAATTATATGTTTTAATGTTTCTTTACAAATAAGTTGTAAAAAAGTTCGAAAAATATTGACCGCACCATTATTGACCTAATATTCTACCATGATGTCAGACACACACATCTCATTATAAGGAGCAAGAAATGTTGGGAATGTTGAGAGGAAAACTGAGTGTTGAAAATGGGAAATAAAAAATGGGATTTTTTTTTTTTACTCTCTAACAATAATCATAAACACACACTATACTACTGACTATTTGAATGTTATTTTTAAATATGTATTCAGAGATACTTCTGTCACTACTGGGACTCCATACACGACGTTATGTAATGTCTATCAACGTTTTCTACAAACCCCAGAAGATGGTGCCAACCCTCTGCTGAACATCTGATGGAAGCAGAGTCTTTAGCATTGAGATGCAGTGACGACTGACCACACATGGACAGCAAAGTGAATTATACTAGTGTGTACAAGTTGGTTGAGAAGTTGCTTTGGATGTCACGTCCACCCATTGTTACCCATTCCACCTGACAGGAATGACCACCAATAAAAATAAAACAAAATAAAAAACCTTTTACAGCATTTTAAGGTAAGATTATAATAGCCTTTAGACCAAAACATACAGGCTCCTAGAATCACTTAGTTTTGCCATGGATAGCTGCACTCAATTAGAGCTTGCTACGTTTAGTCATCACAGCTAAACCTAAGATAATATAGGCTTCTAAATCTAAAATCTCTCGTCACAAGAGGTTTTCCTTAAAATAAAATGCATGTATTTAACCAATCAGCCCACCCAATGCAATAACATCAGATAGGCTGTAACAGCATGAAGCTACTGTTTCAAAATCAAAGAATACATTTATTAATTTCTTCATTTTTAATTTATATTCTTGCCTATTTCCTGTTGTCAAGAACTTCCTGTTGTCCTTATTTGTTGAACTGAAAGTAATGGGAGCGTACCCATTTTGAGAATGTGTAGTCTGACTGTGTAGCCATCTGAGCTATTGAATTTCTGCAACTGGATTCTTGGGGGGATATTTTTTTCTGGTGTCATCAAATGTTTTTAAAGGTCCAGTTTGTAGGATTTTGGGTGTGTAGATTGGCAGAAAAGATATATAATATTATTAACTATGTTTCATTTGTTTATAATCACCTGAAAATCAGAACAGTTGTGTTTTTGTTACTTTAGAATGAGCTGTTCATATCTTTGTACAAAGCAGGTCGTCTTCCACCATGTTTTTCTACAGTAGCCCAGAATGGACAAACCAAACACTGGCTTCAGGTAGGGCTAGTTGCCTTTTCATGTTTTTGCATCTGCCACCATAGTACTACACACTAGGCACACAGTTGGTTGCAATCTGCAACCTCACCACTAGATGCCACTAAATCCCACACATCAGACCTTTAAGGCTGTCACGAGTTCAAGCCTTTAAACAGCTGATAGAGTCAAAACTGATGTTGATGGACAGCTGTGTACAATATGTTTTTGGTTACAGTCAGGTGTAATTATATTCCTGAGACACATTTACCAGTGAAAAACATCTTTGCTCTTCTGTGTCTGCACTTGGTGAGTCATCGCTGCTGAGTGAAAACTCAAACATTCATATTTTGTATACACACTTAACATCTGTCGTCATATTGTCAACATCTGTCTTTAGAATAACTGATTGTGCAGTGAGCTGATGTATAGTTAGCAAATGCTACCTGCATAAATGACCATGTACTCAATTTTAAATCGACCTATTTACATCACATCTTTCCACTCTGTTGGCCACTGCAGCAATATGTGATTCTTGCCCACGGGCACTGCACTAACAGCCAAGATAAAAGACTTGAGTGCTCACCTCCCGTTCCTGTAGCTTCCTGCTGACTTCCTGAAGCCAAAGTTCCTCCTTTAAAACAACAGTGGAGCTACCGCATGCCAATGTACAGTATCCAATACAATATTTATTTATTTAAATCAATCATCCAGTGATTAATCTTTCACTCATATTTGTTTGAAATGCTGCCAGGAATGCTGTTGTGTGCTCAACACTGTCACGACAGGAAGGACTCCATTTCCTGCGAGTTATTCATTATTTTCTTATTTTTACTGTAACAGACGTATTTAGCTTTGTTCTAGTGAAACAGCAGGCAAATTTTAAAAGAAATTGAATGTTACTTTTTGTGAAAGTACATTTTCAGAGGTATTCTTAAATTTAACACAAACGTACTCATATATTTTATTTTAGAAAGACATCTGCAAGTATTGTTAGCTTTACAGAACATTCTTAAAACTAGAGGACTTTTCATTTGGTTTATAGGCTGTAGTGAGGATGGAAATATCCAAATGTGGCAATATTATAACATTGGTAGCTCTGCAAACTTAAACTTGATTTTAATTACCCATACATAGCATTTATTCGTGTTCTTGCACTGTCTACATATAGTGTATCCCACCCTGACTTCACCCTGACTCTTGTTTCGCCAGTGAAGCTTTACATGCTATCTGATCTGAGACCAGTTGGACATAAACCCAGATGTTTGGAGCTGCAGCAGCACAAACCTGTAAACTCTGCTTTAACCCACGAGAAGATCTGCACTGGTTTTGTGGAACACCAACTACAATGCAGCTCAGATGATCAGGTGTGGCAATACAGCGACTCAGGATTTTATTGCTGTCCTGGCTGGTTCACCATCGTGTTACATTTGATGTCTTCAAATCAATGAAAAGAAGTTATGGCATAAAGGCATTCAATTTATTAATTTGTCCTCTGCAATGTGTTTCTTTAACCCATCGGCACAGACAGTGGAGAGTCGTCCCTCAGTCACCTGCAGGGTAAAGACTCTGAAGTGACAATCCACATAGATGGAATATATTATTTTCAATTACAAGTATGACTATGATATTTACCCCAAATAATCCCACAATTACCAGTATCTGAAATGTCTGCAACCATGTTGTCCATAAAATAAACTCTGTCATTCTCAGTAAATGACAGTATGTTATCAATTTTCAGTTACAGGCAGTTTTGAATATCAAATTAAAAGTGGCCTGTTTGTCCTGTCATAGTATCTGATGCTGGTTTTGAGTCCCCGGCTCACATTACATGAAAATGATCTGACTGTGATAAGTTCATTTGTTGCAGCACATTTATCACTCTTGTCACCCACTTCCTGTGAGCTGCACCACCTCTCCCACCTTTCCCTTTGCGTCCTCTCCTCTGCCTGGGTCTCTGGCGCCCTCGACTGGTCACAGACTGCGAGTGAAGGAGTAGAGCAAAACCGTCAGATGGAGAACACTGCGACAAGTAGGTTCAAACACACCAAGGTACTTTATTGTGGTCTTGTGGTCTTTGTTGTCTTGGCTGTGCCTCACACACAGAGTGCAGTCGACAGGAAACTTATACAGTTACAATCATGTGCTCAACAAGATAAAATGTACAAAAGTATTTATTGAAAGCCTCCCGTATAAGAACTGTATGTAAAAGTATATTGTTCACAACGCATGGGAAGATAGTTTTGGCAATTTATGTCTCTGCTAATAATACTATGTGGATTTTTTTTCTGCACACAATGTCTGCTGAGAAGCTGCATTACTGTCTGACTCGTCTGTCTGGAGTCTGTCAGCTCTACGTGACGGCGCACACACGCCCATTTTCCACCAAATTAGCTCTGGTTCTTGAACTGGTTCATCCTTGTTTGCACCAGTTTTGAGCAGAACCATTGTAATCACAGATTTGTCATCAACAGAGAGTGTTGTGTTACGCACAACAGAAGTAAACATTGGTAGGAAAAAAGTGGACTGCACTGATTACCTGCTTTTATTCTGTCATTAGAGATATTTGTTTCTTTCCAAAAAACTTACATGGGCCAACTTTTAATGAGACCACTGTACGCTCTTTTTTTTCTATAGGCTTCTCATGTAAAAATTTTTGTCCTCTTTTTTTCAACCTGTAGGATATGACACACCCACTGGTGTTGTCAAGGTTCATACTTTAGGTCATTCCAGGTGAGAACCAACTTTTTATGCTGGCTGGAGGCGTTATGTTTTCAGGTTGTCTGTCCATCCGTCAGTCCGTCCATCCATTTGTCCCATTCTTGTGAAAGCGATATCTCAAGAACACCTCCAAGAATTTCTTCAAATTTGGCACAAATGCCCACTTGGACTCAACGATGACATAATTCGTTTCTGGTGGACATAGGTCAAAGGTCAAGGTTACTGTGACCTTGTCCGTCTTATTCTTATTCTTGCGATATCTCAACAACCCCTTGATGGAGTTTCTTCAAATTTGGCTCAAATGTTCACTTGGACTCAATGACGCACTGATAATACTTTGGTGGTCAAAGTTCAAGATCAAAATGAACCTGCATCGATCACATTGTCAGGAACGTGATATCTAAAAAACACCTTGAAGTAATTTCTTCAAATTTGGCACAATCGTCCACTTTGAGTCAGTGATTTACTTGTTAGATTTTGGTGGTTATAGATCAAAGATCAAGGTCACTGTGACCTTGTCTGTCTCATTCTCATGAACGCGATATCTCAATAATGCCTTGAGGGAATTTCTTCAAACTTGGCACAAATGTCCACTTAGACTGAAGAATAAACCGATTGGAATTTGGTGGTCAAATATCAAAGGTCATGGTCAGTGTGACCTTATAAAAGATATTACTGGCCATAACTCAGGAATTCTTATGCTGATTATGACAAAACTTAACACAAATGTCAAAATACTAAAAGGTCAAAGGTCAACTTCACTGTGACATCATACTGTTCTGCAGAATCACTTCTCTGGCCATTAGTCAAAGTCACATCTCAGGAACAAAAGAGGAGGCATTTGGTCAAATACTGAATTGGTGACACTCATCTTGAAACAGTGCTGTTTTTTTTGTTTTTTTTTTAATAGATCTTCTGTGCTGTTGGGGAAAGATGTGTGTGAATCCTCCATCTTTTCACAAACATTGATGTGAACTGTGAGAGAAACTTGACTGGTGCGCAGAGGCAAACAACTGCAGGATGGTAATTCTAATTTGGTTCAGAACCAATTTATATTGTTGTAATGCTGTGAGCGGTTCAAATGAAGTTGCAGGAGCTGAAACGAAATCCAATCTGAATTGGTGGAAAAGGGGTAACAGATACTTCGTAAGAAACAACAGTTTAGCTCATACAGTCTGTTATTGCCTTGAATATAAAGCATTTCAGTGATGTGATGAATGTGGCCTTTCTATATGTGTGTGTGTGTGTGTGTGTGTGTGAATGCATCTGTGTGTTTGTCAGAAGATGACTATGCAGAGAGGATCACCCAGGTTTGTGTCCTGTGTCCTGAGGTAAGATGGTCTAGCTGCTCTTTCTTTGAGAGCATTGATCTTAAATAAAAAGTGTTCCCAGCTGATCTGAGGAACCAACCAGAGAACAGCAGACAATGACATCGGCTCCATTTTGTTTAGTTATGCAGCAGTTTCAGGTTACATTAGTACATGTTTTTAATATGTGAGGGTGATACGAGGGAATAAGAGGTGCATGTGGAGTGCAGTAAAAAGCCCTCATACGACGTAACTGTAACTGTCTCTCTATCTCATCTGTCCTCCTGCTCTCCGGGCCACATTTCACTGTCTGATTAGGAGCTACTCTGATAATTACGCAAGCTATTTATTTGTGGAGAAAAAATGCAAAGTGGCCATGTAAGACGCCTCTGGGAGAGCAGCTAAATAAAGTTAATGTGTTTTTACAATTCTGCAGTCAGTTAGAGGAAAACAGATTGTGTACATTTCTTACAAGGCAGAATAACGAAATGACAAAGTCTATTTTTTTCCTATTTATTTCAATAAAAGTGCAAATTACAGGCCGAAAATAGATGTTTTGTTTTCTCTTGGGTGAGTGTGGGACTGAGAATGTTAATCTCTGTAGGGTCTCATCAGGAGAAATGCTCTTTGTTTGCATTTGTACAGGACAATTAAACAACACAGAGCGAACAGTGTGAGTGGGAGCTATCACTGGGGAACATTAATAACACTGTTCTTTTTAATGTAGCTCAGACAAATGCTCAAACATGTAATTTGCAGTGAACATATTTAATAGGACCATCCTTCCAAAATGTGGGCCATTTGTTCCGAAGACTAACAAGACAAATGTGGAAGGTTTTGTCATATTGCAATTAATGGCATGCGGAACAAAAAGTAAAATGTCTGAATTTCCCTCCACAGTTTATGTTACTTGTTTCCAGGATGAAGCTGAACATCAGAGCCCAGTTGTTCAGACGTAATTTGATCGGGTTTTGGATCAAATCTTGAAGATGGGTTGTTCAAAAGACAAACAGGATTCTGAAACCAGATTAGATGACATAATCCAGTTTCTGTTTTGGTCTGGATCAAACCTCCAGTATGTGTTGCTCAGAACTCTCTAGTAGGATTGGGATACATTTGATCCACAAAATCAGGAATACCCTAGTCCCAGCAGGAGGGTGGATTCAGGATGGATTTCAGAAAGAAAATGCAATAAACTTTTAAATAAGTGAAATTTATATACACTTTATATTCAGATTTAGCACTGGATTTGTTTCACCGTAACAGTGATATGGTACAGTAAAGTAAAATGAATAAATAAATAAATAAATAATGGATTTTGTCCCCATAAAATAGTCCTCCAAATTTCTGTCCCCTTAAGTAAACACACAAAGTGACCCCACGCTGACCGTCATACCTGTTGTTCTTAACATAGCCAGTAGCTGACATTGTGATATATAGTCCTATTAATGGCTCTGGTGATTTGGATATTGCAATCTTGAAACATTTAAATCTGGATCAGGGTGTTTGTTTTGAAATTCCACCACAAAAGTAAGCTGGATTAGCTGATCATGGATAGCAAAACATGGGATTTCCAAACCCAGATCATTCTGATCCAGATTAAAGTCTTTGTACAATTGGACGCCCGCCTTTAGTTCCTGACTCTGCCCTCACCAGTCTGACCGCCTGAGTCTCCAATTCTCAACATACAACAAAAAGCTTCAACTCTGAGAGACCGGCTCATGCTTAAACCTGGACTTACGAATGAACTGTGTGATGAAGAAGACTGTTAAAGCTCAGTGTTTTATGTTTGGCAAAACATAAAACATGCATAGTTGAAAAAGAGAATTTGGGGAAGCTTGATGAACCTCTTTTTAAACTGTAACCCAAAATGCAAAACACTGTCCACAATTTACCAACAAATGTCAATAATACCCTCAGTGTAATCTGAATTTCTGTGCAGTTATAGGAGGTTAACAGTTTATCTACAGCTTTAAAAATACAGTTGGTAGTTATCATGTTTCTTCAACCCTGTGATTTCTGGCCATGATAACAGAAAACCATACAAGCTGAGAGGAAAATATTATTTTCAATTAATCATAGCTTATTTGTTGTAAATTACCAGTTCCTTTGAGGACAGTAATACATTATAGAGACTTCCTGACATCTTATAGGTGGACTGGATCATAAAATAATGTTGGACACACCAGGTCCCTCTAATTTTGGGAAATATGGTCAAACTTAAAGGTCCACTGTATAGGATTTAAAGACATCTATTGGCAGAATTGATATATATTCATGACTATGTTTTTAGCAGTTTATAATCACCTGAAAATAAGAACCATTGTTGTAGTGACTAGCCCTACACTTTAGTTGCTACTGGTTGCTAATTGGCTATATTGTTCGTTGGCTAAATCTGTACTCAGAAAACTACTCCCAGTCTTTACCAATGCTGTATATCATCATACCTTCATTTTCTTTCCGGTGTCCATAATGTCCGAATAACTTCCAAAAAGCTTCAACACAATCTTCCAATAAATACAGCCATATAAATATTAATCCAAGCACAGTTAAAAACTGTTTGCTCCCTAACATCAGCAACACCTGTGCTTACTGGCATGAACTTAAATACCATGGCCTGCCTCAGCCAGTGACATAAGCCACCTAGTAGCATGGTGGGCTGATATATTTAACACAAATCACATATATGGATCCAGCAGTTGTGTTTTTGTAACCTCAGAATGAGCCGTTTATATCTGCATAAGGAGCAGGTCCTTGTCCAAAGAGTCCACCATGTTGCTCTACAGTAGCCTAGAATGGACAAGTCAAACACTGGCTCTAAATAAAACCATTCAGCTTTTTGCTTCAGCCACCATAGTTCTCCTACCCACTTGGCACAAGGTAGAAGTTTCAGTTCTGCAACCTCACCACCAGATGTCACTAAATCCCGCATAATGGACCTTTAACAATATTAAGAATTGACAGAAATCATCAATGTAGCATTTTCAATGTATTGACCGCAGACCATTCTTGTCTTGTCCATTAACATTTTTAGGAGTACACAGTTGTGTATTGGCTGAACTTATGTAGGGCATGTGCTTAACATTAACTCCACAAGCCATTCACTGACAGTTTGTTTTATTTTATTTCATAAAGCAAAATGAGGAGGTAAAATTAAACAAACAAACAAAAAAAAACCTTCACTTGCTCTTTCCTGCGAATTATCTGAATTAATTAATGTTCGATAAGGTAAATATGTATTTCTACTAGAGACTCTGACCGCCTACTAAAATGAGCCTGTCACTGTTATAAACCACCAGAAGAGGGCAGAGAAATCTCAGTTTTTAAATGTATTCCTTGTCGTGGCACACTGAAGTCTCCATGCTGCTGCTTTATTCCCCTCAGATATTCTTCTGCGAGTTATTGATGTTTCATTTGCATCCTATCAAGCTGTAATTGGCAGCTGCACAGCGCCAAACAGAATCCTATTTAAGTGCATTTAATTCTACCATTTGCAATTGTGCAGCAAGTCAAATAAGGCTGCAATTCAGAGTTTGTGCATGTAAGATTATCTACTTAACTCAAGGGTGCTGAACTAATAGACTTGGGGGTAAGCGTGGTGTTTGTCATGCAAACAGAGTTAACTGTTAATACACACAAATAACTCCAAAGTGCCGAGCGCATGGCTGGATGTGGGGGGAAACATTCTGTGTGCCTGGAGCAAAAAAAAAAAGTCCTGCTGGTGTTAAGTCATGCTAATTCTGCAGCAGTCCCAGCAGGGCTTATTAAAGTCTCCTTGCTTTTGTTAGGCTGGAAGTTTTGTCCTCTATATTTTTTAATCACCCACCAAGTGTGCTCGGTGTGAGTCCAGCTCCCAGTGACATGGAGGTGTTGACTAATATGTTTGCACCTTATTTGGAGCCTGTTTGCTTTTTAGTCAGCTTCAATATAAATCTCTCAAATATATGAAAGAAGAGTGCACTGCGGGGAAAAGGTTAAGTTCTCAACTAAACCGAGCAGTTCAAGTGTTTGTCCTGTGGGGCTTTCACGGGGAAACTCGAGTGCATGATGGGATGAGATCATGTAGGGCTCTCATCTGTGTGAGGATTTCAGAAATGGGGGCACAGCTAGTCCTCAATTAAAGCCACAGCCCTATTGTAGTGCTTTTAAATCCCATGACTGTATGGTCTTGATTAAGTCCAGATTACTCCAGATAATGAGGTCAGGTGTGGTGACAGTCATTTTGATTCAGGATAATACTCCATTCCCTCTTTTTTTAATTCTTTCTCGACCTGACAGCGCAGTTTGTGTCAGATATGCTGCTGCCAGGCACCTCCTCTTGCTCTGATCCTCACAGTGTTTGACTCCTCTCCTCTCAAAAGACATAAAAAAAAAGTTAATTTGCGAGGCAGGGAAATAAAAGTCAGGCAAACCGCTGAGAGATTTTATATCTTGCTCTTTGCACGCCTGTGCGTAAAAACTCTGAGCCTGGCTGTGATCAGATAGCCAGAGAGGAGCCAGACGAGGAAGTTAGGAGGAGGGACCACTGCGGTGGCGTGGTGTGTGTGTGTGAGTGTGTATGCGCGCGGAGAAAAGAGTTTATACTGGATTCTCCGGACGCCTCCAGCTCTGTGAAATCGGAGGATCTCTCCAGTCCTGCTTTTGTACCCAAAGCAGTAATGCGCGCAAAGGGACGCGACGCTCCAGTGCTGCGTGTGCGTACCTGCTCCGTTTTTAACACGCTTTCGTTGGAAGAAAGTTAACACACCTTTGCTGTCAATGTCAGCGCAGGTAGAGGGAAGAGGATCCCGGAAGAACTCGTAGTGCAGGTTACCAGGTTGTTTGCATAGCCTGTACTTTTATTCCAAAGCGAGCGAGCGCCCGATGGACTTGTTTGCCTTATTTAAAAAGTAGTTATTCTCTCTTATATTAGTTGCTTTTGAAGTAAATTAACTGCAAGAAGATGAAGGAGCTGAGGAAGAGGAAGCTGTACGTGCTTATGGACGTGCTGTGTGTTGTAGTAGGTAAGTTATGGACACTTGGTACAAAACTACGTCAGCACAATCTGCCTTTTATCAGTGTTGTCAGCAGGGACTCTGACACCATGAAGATCATATCTTTGGGGTGACCGCGGTTTGTTGCCAGTTGCTCGGTTTGTTTGTTTATTTTGCACTCAAGGCAGCAACTCGGGAATTCGTCTAGTAATGGCAGCTCTGCATTGTTTGTGTATTTTTATGTTTAAGTGACACGAAAGCTATTTTACCCCCGTCTCTATCTCTTTAAAAGGCAAATGAAGCCACTGTGTTTCCATGCCTGAGTCCAGGACCATAATAGAACAGCCTGTCATCTGGTTTGTTTATCCAGATCCCAGCCGCAATATTGTCCAGGCTGAAATGTGACATTAAATAGCACTATGGTGGCACACATGAGGAAATATCATTCTCCTTCTCCTCCCAGGCCTGCTGCATGCTCCACACTCCCCACCAAAACTTTGCAGGACTTTACAGAGCCTCAGGAAGCTCAATGTTTGTTTATGGAAATTTGATATGCGTGTGTGCCCAGCTTATTCCTCATTTTCTTCAATATTTTTGTCTGCCGGGAATCTTCTCAAGAATTCCCCTGCTTCCCACAGACACTGCATTTCTGAAAATGTTACTTCCACATTGTTCTGCACACCATTGTTTAGCATTTGATTTCAGCTTTGCAAAGGGTTGGGCTTAGTTTGTCATTTTCCATAACTGTAGTAACGAGATCTCATCATTACTGTGCATGTTTTTGTTTCCTCCTCCTCTGGGCAATGAACTAATAATGACATGTTTTGGTTATTGCTTTCGACATTTGTTGTTTCCAGCAATCTTTAATGAATGGAAATGAATATGTTGGATATACGGAGGACAGCAGGTGCCCTGTAAATGGCTGTAAAGCATTTCATAAGCTGATATCTAACTGGACAACAAAACAGGAGTAAGTAAAAGATTTGATAAATGACTTAATGAACCCATAAATAGATTAATCACTAGTTATTCCAATAACTTAAATGGACAATAACAAGAAGGATTATTAAAATAATTACACATATTAAAGGTCCAGTGTGTAGGATTTAGTGCCATCTAGTGGTAAGGTTGCAGAAGTGAACTTCTTCCATGTGCCAAGCGTGTAGCAAAACTAAGGTGACCAACCAAACACTCAAATGGTCCTATCTACAGCCAGTGTTTGGTTTGTCTATTCTGGGCCGATGTAGAACAACATGTTGGACTCCAAGGAGGAGGACGCAAATTTGCATTTCCTATCATAGCAAAGGAATGACCCGCCCTACTCTGCCTCAGGGTGCTTTCACACCTGCCCCGTTTGGTTTGGTTCAATCCGTGGTTCAAAATGTTTGTTTGCCCCCTAAGTGCGGTTCGTTTTGGCAGGTGTGAACACAGCAATTGCACTCGGATGCGCACAAAGACAAGTGGTCTCGGTCCTATTACGTTTACATTTGTGGTGAGAACGTGTTCCGACCTCGATCCGAACCAACTGCAGTCACATGACACATTGTTTGGGTTAAACATGAGCATGTTACAGTCCTGGAGGATTTTTAATGTGCACCTCCTCCTGTACTGCCTTAATATGCACATTCGACACATCCAATGCATCAAAACATTGTTTTCTAGTTGGAGCTGCGCCTCGTTTTCAAACTGTATGGTTTGACTAAAATGAACAATGACAGCAATATAGTCCACGATGAGCAGCGCTAAAATCAACCTGTGTAGTTGTCCCTCCATTGTGACATTAGAAAGTGTCGCATTTATCTTGCAAGTGTTCTCTTCTTCAACGTTTTGTTTACTTCCTGGATTTTTCCTGCATGGAAATTCTGAGAGCAGCTTTCTTGCGCACGGCATTTTATCTGGTTCGCTTGTAAATGCTGCCGTGAGAACACGAACCAACTTTAGGCAATTATACAACATTGAAACAAAATTAGTCCCTGATTCAGACCAAAGCAAGACAACTCTAGGTGTGAAAGCATCCTTACTCTACCTCCAATTAGCTTACTCTGACATTCTTACCCAAACCCTAATCAGTCTAACTCCTCCTGCCTAACATAACCAGTCCAACTGATGAAGGCAATCGGTACCAGCCAATCACAGGGAAAGTGGGGCGGGTCATTCCTTTGCTATCTTACAGAGCGCAAATTCACAGAAAAGACAATTTCCAAGTTATAAACAACTCATTCTAAGGTAATGAAACTAATGAAAACATAGTTATGAATATACTATTGCTGCCCCTTAATTCATCAATAAATATATCCAATGTAAACCTAAATAAATACACCTAAATAAATTTCAATATCAGAATGCTTTATAATGACTTAAATGACACCTGTCCTCCATAATAATAATGATGAGCTTGTGATAATAACAGTTACGTTACAAAAACCAACCAAGGTGAGAAGTCGTCACCAACACCCTCTGAAAAAGCTGTTTTTCAGCCTCACTGATTTTGTGTGTATGTGGAATGTACCACAGTGGTGGGACTTTGGTTTTCTGTATTAATGCTACAAGCCCTTGACAGACGTGCGTTGCATAATGGTCTGGTGTTAGGCGGCGTGCTCATTCCCTGTTGTGTCTGCACTGATAGTGGTGGAAGTTGGAGAGAGAACGCAAAAAAGGATGATGCCTCATGCATGTGCGGATCTGCTCTGCTGTGCAGTTTTCACTCCCCCCACTGGCTTTTCGGAGAGCTTAGGGGTATTTTTCCATCTGTGGGAACATCCACAGACTGCTGAACTTGATAAGCCTCGCCATTTCGCTGTCACAAGTCTGGGATTAACGTCTGGCTTGGGTTGGTCGGTCAGGTCTGGATAGCTGCATCCCACCCTTAATGCCTCTCCCTTCCCCTTTGCCACCCACGTCAGCCACCCAAATAATCGTCAAGTCAACCCCAAGCTTATGTGAGGTTGCCCCAGCCATGTAATAACAACATGGCAGAGCTTATAATTATGCTAACCATTAGCCTATATGGAAACAGAGTTTTGAGTTGGGTTTGTCTGAATTTTGGGTGTATTTATACTTCTTATTGTTAAAATTTATATGAGAATCTACCAAAGCTAAATGTTTTCCTGCCTGATTAACAACTGTTGTGGTCTTTTTTTAACCTCTGTTCTGTTCTTATGCAGCCTACATTTATCTCTCTCCAGTCATCTCTTGTTTTGAAATTCAAAGGCCAAATAAAAGCAGCAGATACAATCAGTGCGATTTCTTTGGCATGCCCTCTGTCCCTCACGCCCTGCCCTGCCCAGGTCAAACTAACAACTCTTGTTATAGATGACGTTCCTCCTCCGTGCTCATACAATATAAAACTATCACTGAACCTCTTAAAGGAGAAATCTGATACAAAATGGCTGCTTTAAAGCCAAGGAGTGGTTTTTGTGAATCATTATGCACAGGGTTTGTTGTATAATCTCAAGTTTATAGCTGAGAAACCCGTCTGACGCATCAGGAGGGATGTAGTTGTTTTTGCTTTTCAAATATCTAACCCCATTCTTGAGTTTGTTGTTCATTTAAAGCCCTTGGCCTCCCTCCGTCTTCTCCATTCTTTCTTCAGTGTATCCCTCCTTTCCTCTCTCCTCCTCTGTCTGTGTAAGACTACACTCAGCACAAATAGACGGTGGGTGTTGGCTGCGAGCACAAGCGAGGAAAGGCCGTGGGTTTAACCTCTCCCTGCCCACAGCTCGTAGCTGTAGGTGCAGCAGTACACAGGTGTAGGTTGTTCAGGAGGAGGAAGAGGTGGAGGAGGAGGAGCACAGCTCACATTGCTGCATGACTCGGGTGCCTCCTGAAGGCAACGTGAGTGGCAATGAGCTGTGTGTTATGATGAGTAATGTGCTAGATAATCCAAGTAAGTAGTGTGTGACTAAATGGCCTCGAGGCAAGGCATTGGTGGAAAAGACGCTCGTGCATCATTTCGTTTTTCCGTGTGTTGTAGCTTGTGACAAACCAGCTCTGTTGTAAGTCTATTATGCCTTCGATTACACACACACACACACACACACACACACTAATGTCTTCTGTATGCAGAGGGAGCAGCTCAAGATTAATTTTCCTGTCATTTGATTGTCTTCTTTTATTAGCAAGATATAAGTGTGCCAGAAAGATGACGCTGCGTTATTGTATTTCATTGCTGCTCCTGTGGATCCGAGCTCCTACACATACACACACACACACACACACACACACACACACACACACAGGAGTTATCTAATTTTGCATCAGCATCTTGTTATCGACTGATTCATTACCTGTTATATAAGCATTTCCCCCAAAGTCCCACAACTGTAAAACAATCAAAGAGTTGCTACGTACTCCCTCGCATCATTTTTATCTTATTAGGTTGCAGTTACATGGAAGTGTCCTCATGCTCTGTTCTTTGACCTCACTGGATGTCTGTTAGAGTTTGTTGGTGAAGCCGTGCTGCAGCGTCTCCAGGGAGCCGGGCCTCTCATGCGGTCGCGTTGGGAAGACTGATCACCCTGAGTTCTCAGTGAAAGGCAGCGAGGACGCTTGATGGGAATTGTTTTCCTCAGGAGAGCTCTGTCATGGAAACTAAATGCCCTTTCAACAAACAGGCACATCCCACAGAGAAATCTGAGCCCAGCGTCTTTTCTTCTCCTTCTTATTGTTGTTTTCTAATTATCTTATTTGCACAAGGATTTCTGGTAAACTCAGTCTTTTATCAGTCATACTCTGAAGTGGATGAGGATCTATTGTGGTGGTTGTTTTTGAAGAGAAATCATTACCAGATTAATTCTGAGACTTCTAAGCCGCATTCCCCAAAAGTCAGCTCAGTGAAGTACACAGATGAGTTCACAAAGTTCAGTGGTGAGCTGGTGGAAAGTTTGGGGATTTCAGGGAGATCAAGGCACTATTGTGACTGTGCCTTTTTATATAATAATAATATTCTTGTTTTTAAGACATGACTAAGGAGAAAATGATCTGCCTCTGCCACTGTTTTAGATTTCATGAGAAATTTTTCTTTATTGCTTTGCACATGAAAACAGTTAGCGCCTGCTGTTTTAATGTAGCTTCCCAGTGTCTTTTAAAGGCTGATGATTGATGGACACATACCAGCCAACATGTTAATCTTCCTCACATATGCATGAAGAGGAATTTCATGTTAGTGAAGATTAGTTTTTGACAGGGACCAGAATTTGGAGAAACACTAATGATGTAACTGGTGTCAGATAATAGCTAATCTTTAGCCCCTTTTACACCGCCTGTTCAAGGAGGGAATATTGTGGCATTATGTCGCCTCACTGTTCTGTATAAAAGGTACGATTTGGGAATAGGGGACTTTAAGCCAGCAGCAGAGGCCCAGAATCGGCTTTTGTAGAAAGAGACAGCCGGCAGTACTTGACCATAGGACAAGTATGATGTTTTGATGTGTGTGCAACCCACCCCTGGGAGATTTAAGAAAGCAGCTAGCAGCAGTTGGTGGCTAACTCCAAGATGAAGAAGTTATGCCATTGTTATCGTTAAGAAGCAGCTGCCAACACATATGTAATGTGTAACACTAGAGGTGGATGCTGTTGTGTTAAACATTACACCTGTCACGCCTCTATTGCCTGCGGGATTCTGGCATGCTATCAAAATTCAAGCAGTGGAGCCGCATGATGCTGCCGTTGTTTGGTTCTGTGTAAAAATGCGAAGGTGGTGTAAAAAAAGGACTTTGTAGCAGCTCTAAAGCGCCATCTCTTAAGTGTTTGCCAGAGGTGGGTCCAAGTCATTGTTTTGCAAGCCACAAGTAAGTCGCAGTTTTTTACATTCAAGTCCCAAGTCCTAAACTTTAAGATCCGAGTCTTTTCAATTTACAAAAATCATTAACACTTTTTAAAATTTGCATTTATTTGTGAAAACGAGTTTGTTAAAAAATGTATAAGCTGTTTTGTTAACATTAGCTAAAGATTAGCTTGCTAGCTATGTTAATATTAGCCTCCACTCACCGTTCTTTGTGTAACCTCAAATATCGAGCTAAGTTGTTTCTTGTTTGTCTGTTATTTTCAACCCTGCGTTTTGCAGACAGCAATTTGTGTTTTTTGTTTACTACCACATCATTCTTGCACATGAAAAAAATTATCTTTGGTATCATCTTTTCCACGCGGAGCCCAGTTATATAACTTCAATTCTTTATGCTTCTCTCCGTCAACTTGACTGGTTGCTGTCGGATCGGTTCAAACAAAGTGGATCCATGGAATTAAGTCTTGTCTTGCTGGGAATAAATAACATTAATGTTAGTTGATTTAGATAATGAAGGGAAATGAATTGATTCATGGACTCATTGTAAACAACATGCTTTTTAATCTTTGGGCTTCGGGAAAGGTATCAAGTATTTTCAAGCCAAAAGACTTAAGTCCAAGTGAAGTCACAAGTCATTTAATTCCAGTTGAGTTTGAAGTCTTTTCTGATTTTGCCAAGATGAGCCTGGAGTCATAAGATTTGTGACTTGAGTCAAATTCATGTGACTCTGGTGTTTTCAAACAGTAATTATATACAAAAGAATCACAATATATTTAGCCATGATAAGCTGACGACACAGCAGAACGTTTAGTGACCTTCCAGAGAAGCTCAGCACCATCCATGATAATTCTACACTTTAACTCCTCCTGCAGACTGTAATGGTTTAGGTCTAAACCTGTGTGGCCCACGTCTTTTTGATCCCCTCCAAACCCAGACTCTTTGATTGCCAGATTTAGCTCCCCTCCCACCACTCCTACAACCTTGCCTGCCACCCTGTCTCCTTCTGCACTGCTTGGAGCTAAGCATGCGTAAATGATGGACGGAGCGAAACAGCGGGATTAAAAATAAAGAATGGGCAGCAGTAGCAGCAGGATTTGGTGTGACTGGTGAAGTTGGGCGTTCCTCTTGTGAATTAGAATTCCAGAGGCCAACGCCGGCAGAGGTTGTAGGCTCAGCACATACCTTCCACATTAGTCAGTCCAGCTTGGGGAGAGACAGTCAGAAAGTGGGAGCGTTTAGTTGTTTTGTTACCGTGAGCCATCTTGTAAAGGACTGTAACGTCATTTATGTTGATAGGGCTTTACTGCTATAGGTTTCTTACTGTCAACAACACATGTTTGAACTGGAGGGAGGAAACAAAAGAGAGCAGGGAAGAAAAAATGTGGAAACACTGACTGTAGCTAAGAGAGGAAAAAAAGCTTTCCTCTGTCCTCGTCCACAGTGGGAGGGGATGAGAGTTGGAGGCACAGTCAGATGGAGTAAATGACTACAGAGTGACACGGGGGTGAAAAATAAAGAAGGGCTGGTGTTAATGCGAGAGGAAACAAGAGCTATCAACAGAAGGAAAGGAAGGATCGGAAAGGGAGGGATGAAATACAGAGAGAAGAAACTCACTTAGTGACCTTCGAGCTGGAAAGACGAGAAATGCGAGTGGAAGAAATTAGAAGGAGGAGCGAATGTTCCAGCTGTGACCCTGAAGGAAAGTTTCAGACCAAACAGGGCAGCCCAGGGGCATGAGAACACCCTTCTTACACACACACACACAACACACACACACACACACACACAGTCTTTACACGCCTTGAAAATATGCATAATGAAAACCCAGACTGTATGTTTTTCAAATTGGGGAGAGTAATTGTCCGTCCACATGGTTGTGCAGGTGCAGCAGGTTATGTCAGAGAAACCAGGGCAAGTAGGTGTGAGGGACTCTCAAACCACTAGAGCAACTTCCAGATGATCGTTGCAGCTTGAGTCGAGGCGTCGACGTTTCTTGAGAGTGAGGACAAAGAAAAGCCAAGATATGTAAAAAAAAAAACCCCAACGAGACAGAGAGAGGAAGAGAGAGGACATGACAAGCCTCGATTCTCAGCCCCAGAGTGCGATTGTGGTCCAAATGGTCCTTCGTAATTGCACATCTGCCTGCTAAAAAAAGCACCGTCCCATTGAGGCCTCTATATTTATAACAGAAAGAGAAGTGTGTGGGAGGACGCTACGATTGAGAGAATGACAGACAGAAAGACGGGGCTCCAGAGAGAAGAATGAATGACTTTGAATAAGAGAGAGAGAGGAAAAAAAAGCAGAATGGAGGATGTGAATCAGCAGTGTGTGGATGGAACGAAGGAAAGAGTGCAAATCTCTTCTCACACTGACATCTTTGTTTGCCTGCGGTATCAGTTAATGCTTAAATCTTCCGTGATGCTCGTCTGACTGTTCATGGTCACCGTCAATTACTCGGCTCTCTGTTGCACTAATGCGCATCTCAGCAGGGGGAGACACCGAGGTGCCGCTGCGGATGAATGCTAATTTGCGGCCCGGTAAATAAGAAGCCTTAAACTTCCCAGAATGGAACCAAAGCCTCTAAAATGGCCCTTCCTTAATCTGAGACAGGAAAGCTTGAGCCCCGCATCCTGCGACTTCAAACGGACTCCCATTAGGGGCTCGGGCAGGAGATTTCTGACTGGCAGCTGGAGATTAGCTTCCTGGCTACATTCCAAACTGGCAGCGTTTCCCTGCCTCCATCCGTAGCAGCAGGTGTCTAGAGAGAAGGTTCTCCCGTATCCTGAATATCCACCTTCCTCTTCCTACCCTCTGTGTGTATGTTCTGTTGTGTTTTCTCAACAGAAAAATCCACCATAGATGTCTGCGTTTAGCCCAAGTCAAGGCTTGGTCTTGAGGTGGAACTGAAGCAAAAGGCAGCTTTGGAGCGGTGTCAATTTGGGTTGTGGGCTTGTCTCGTGGTATCCCAGAGACCTATTTTGTCTACCGGTGGTTCTATTTTTGCCCGTGAGCTGTGTATGTGTGTGTCTGCTTTTCAACAGAGTGGCTGGTTTGTTTTTCTCAGATATGAACCACAGAGACACATTCACACACCTCAGGATGCGCCGTTCGTTCGGCCCATAAAGGCAGTCCAGACTCTTTACATCATTTTATTTGAGCGCTTTTATTTTCATCCAAACTTGTAATTTATGACCGGTGAGTTAAAGTCATGTCAGCTGAATTAAAGCCTCATTTATGAACACAGAAATTACATATTCATACTTTTTTTTTTTTTTTACAAGCCAGCAGAGGGTTATTTAAGGCCAGGTGCCCTGACTTCTCTCAGTCTGTGAAATGTGTGGCAAACTTGTTTAAGAGGATATAGTCAGCACAAAAAGACCCATATAAGCACATGGTTAAACAGAATAAAGACAAATTATACCCAAGAATGTAAAGTCGTTGATGTACATGCAAAAGCTATTTAGCCTTTTGTGACACTGTCAGGTCGAGAAAGGCAGTATTTAATACATTAGCTGCTTGCGTTTCTCTTTGAAGCTTTTCACTTAATTTCTCTCCTGCTCTGCTGTGATTAATGGCTCCGCTCTGGCAAGTGTTAAAAGCTTCATAAAACAGTTTGAAGTTACCATACCATGTGACCGCAATATAGAAAGAATCACGTCCTTCTGCAGTTTTAAAGTGACATTTACCATGCTGTATCGAGTAAATAAACATCCCCCCTGACTTTGTCCAGGCACAATCTTACACAAACCTTTACAACTTGCAGTTATGCCGTTACGATACGAGTTAGAATCCAGTCCAACAAGTTTTTCCTTTAATTTTGTTTGCAGTTGTAGTTTGTTTTTAAGGTTGTGCTCACTGCAATCCACACTGCACAAAAAGTTTGTTTTGACTGACGTAACATGTGGAAAGGAAACAGATTCAGTGTCACAATGTCCCCCCAAAAACCCCAAAGAAGGAAAATGTTTGTTTTCCTGCACCCTGATAATATTATGTTTTCAAAGAATGTTTTAAGATATTTGACGTGCTGGGTAAATTTCAGAACTGGATATATGAGGAGTCTGGTTTAGTCTTAAGATAATATTTTTGAGATACTTCAGTATCAGAGTGGCCACTGGAAGAAAGTTTCCGAGCATTCTCTGTTTTTATAGAATATATCAAGAACTTGGAGCAGCAGTCACAACAATAACTCCTGTAATGACACTCTATCCGCTATAACTCGGTTTGATTTAAGCCCGGGATGATGAGATGGAAAGGTAAACCAGAGGCTGCTGTTTCTTGACTTTCTGCTCTGATGCTGTGTTGCCAGCTGGAAGCAGGATGCAGGATACAGATGCAGAAACTGCCACCCAAAAGCCACATCAGTAAATCCATATCGGGGTGCTCCCCTGAGGCGCGTGAGACAGGATGTTGGTTAAATACAAGAGAACATATATTGTGCTGTGGTTGTCACAAACAGGATTTTGGTTGTGCTAAGAGGAAAATATGTGGAATAAGACTTGATACACCCGGTTTACCACGTCCTGACATGGCTGGTAGATGTGATA
Organism: Epinephelus cyanopodus; assembly: GCA_026686955.1. Lineage (NCBI taxonomy): Eukaryota > Metazoa > Chordata > Actinopteri > Perciformes > Serranidae > Epinephelus > Epinephelus cyanopodus. Next base: position 15,184,658 of record CM048920.1, read on the forward strand.
ATAACAGGGAGCCAGTTGGCGTCTGGTAGTTGGTGGCCAGTGGGAAGTTACAGTGCAGGGACAGGTGTCCTCCAGCTGCTGCTGCTCACAGAGAGATGAGGGTGCAGACAAGGGAGGGAGGTGGCATAGAAGCATTGGACAGCGCTTGCTGGTTACAAGTGGAAGTGCTAAAAACTGCAGTTTTTCCTATGGCCACTTGGGACTGGCTCCAAAAGCTGCACAGTGAGCGCTTCCTTGCTTCACACAGCTCTCCAGTACAGGCTCTGAGTGAGATGGCAGTAGAGAGGAGAGGAAGAGAGACTTTGCCCAGTCAGGCCTCTCTGCCCTCTGCTTAGAAGTGGTGAACTTACACTTAATACGATATAGTCTTTGGCTGTCAATAAAAAGTGTTGCACATTTTTGTTAGCACAGTCAGCATGCATTAGCTTGGAGGGCTAACTTGGCCTGTTTATTATATTACGTGAAACTCGCTGTCGCCCTGAACGTCCCACTGAACAGAGACGGGTACAGCCCTAGAAATATGTAAACATGTTTACAGCCTGGTACAATAACCGGTTTTGGTCATATAGCTATTTTCCCCATCATGACAACTCTTCATTGCTCATCCATTTCAATTTTCTTAAAGCTTAAAGTTATGCACAATTAAGGGTGTGGCCACTTTGAGTGACAGGCTGTCTGCGAGGCGTCACCACAGTCTATGAGTCAGATCCACAGCTCCACCCTCTCATCCAAACATGGTCACTTGAAGCTTCCAAAAGGGAGCCCACAAACCAATGGGTGACATCACAGTAGCTCCATAATATGTATAATCTGTTGTGATCTATTGCTGGTTAAAGCTATAGTTCAGTCAGGAACACTGAAGTCAAAGAAAACGTTATTTCCATTTGCAGTATTATATTTGGCTGTATGGCTCTGTTCTGGGGCCTCTCAGCTATTCCTCAGGCCTATGCAGAAAGCGTCTACGTGGAAAGCCTAAGGCGGCGAGGGCAAACCTCTCTGCCCTTCCTCGTGCAAACAAGGAAAGCCTGAGGCAGAGAGAGCAAACCTTCCTTCCCTGTCATGTGCCTACGTGGAAGCCTAAGGCAGAGAGAGCACACCTCTCCGCCCTTCTGTGTGCCTACATGGAAAGCCTAAGGCGGAGAGAGTAAACCGCCCTGCCCTTCCATGCGCCTACATGGAAAGCCTAAGGCAGGGAGAGCAGCAGCAAAGACCCCCAGGAACAGAACAGAGCAGCATCAATGACAAACACAAATGACATTGATAAGTCAGACACAGCATGAAAAGGAGGAGCTGGGGTGGAGGTGGGTTGCAGAGGAGCAACAACAGCAGGCAAGCCAGAGCAGTTTAAATAGGGCACCCTGAATGAGATACGCCCACTGGTTGCATAGAATGTGAAGATGTGAAGACTGATACCTCTCATGTGTCTGTACGGCCAGCTTAGCTTAGCATGAAGACTTGGTACAGGGCGAAACAGCGAGCCTGGCTTTGATAGAATTGTAACAAAAGGCGGATTTTATTTTGCATTTCACCCATAATAAACCTGCCAATAAAGTTTGATGCAATAAACACTGAAGCCCATTTTAACTGGTAAGACGAGTATTTTTACTCAGACGTGTCTTGTTGACATATTTAAGTTGGGAGCTGAGATTCCTCCCTTAAGCTTTTTGTGTGTGAATACCTTGTGGAAATCACTTAGTATTTCTATTTGTGTTTTTTCCTCCCTGTTTGTCTAGTCTAAACCCTGCTCCACTAAGATCGTGTTACCAGGAGTCCATGTGTGATAATGTGTTTATCCTATAGAGCACTATTGTTCATTCCCTCAGCACAAAGCTTCTTCTTTGCTGCTGCCTCTCCCCGCTGAGCCAATAAGACTCTTTGTCTCGATGGTGTCTGTGAGGAGCATGTGTGCCGTTTGCATGTCACCAAACAAAGTCCTTACTCATCTCATGTCACCCAGGATGTATGCGATGTGAGACACACTGTGTTATTGTACAGGTGTCACTGTGTGCTGTTGTTTACTGTGAGTTGCGATATTTATCAGGGGAATTCTCTGCGTCATTAGTTTATTAGTGGTTTATTACACACAGTTCTCTTTGTGATGGTGTGCTTGGGTTTTTCCTTCCCTCAGAATGGGAGCAATCTCTGCCTATGAGCTCATGTTTTAGTGTCACATTAACATGTTTTACATCCTTCTTCACATCCTTTTGAACCTCTTTGTTGAACGTTTAAGAAAACCATGCCGTTAGTTTTGTTTTTTCTCAGCAATGGTACATTTACAGTAGGATTTCATTCCATGCTCGTTTCAGGGTGGAGTTAAACCCGGTGTTACGGAGCGTTCACCTCGGCTGAATCCTGATCCACCGTCCATTTGTATATTTTCCTTCAGTCTCAGTCTTCAGTATGTGGACTCTTGGTCTCTCATCAGTCAGTCTTGCTGGAAGTCCTCCTGGAATTATGTCAGCTGCAGACATTTTTTTTTTTTTTTTGAAAGAATGGGAGGGGTGCACTGCTCATTTACACAGAAATGTAATACTATTGGTGAGAGCACTTTTCAAGTGTGTGCAGTGTTTTTTCACGGCTGTTTTTCTTGCGTTTAGTATGTGGCCGTGTGGCATTTCCTCAGTGGCCCCAAGACAAGTCTGTCTGGCTGTTATGGACAGTGGTAGTGGATATCAGGGTGGAGAGCACATTCCTCAGTAGGGCTGCAACTCGTGACTCTTTTCATCTATCAGTTGATTTCTAACGCTTGGCATGAAATATCAACAATAATGACAAATATCTTTCACAAGCTACCAGAATCGATGTTTTAAAATTAAATTATTTTTATTTTTTAAATTAAACTTTGATTAAAATGATAAATGAACCATTTCTATCCATTAAGTGAGGTCTTTCTCACACATACTGTTTCTACTAAAGTCTGCTCCACCCAAAATTTTTTCAGTATGAAAGTGTAGTCGATGAGTTAATTAATCGTTGCTACCCTCACTATTAGGCACCAGAAACACTAGTCAGTTAAACTTATTAGTAAAATGTGAGAATGTGAATAAAATACTTAGAATGAATGATTCCCCATTTTTCTGGGGACCCCCTGGAGCTCCCTCAAATACCTCTGGGAGTCCCCAGACCCCTGGTTAAGAACCACTGGACTAAACCTCAGAGAAAATAGCTTAGTAGTAGTTGGAAGTTGTGATTAGTTACAATGGATTCCAGTGTCACTGCTAGGAAAAACTGTATCATAACATCCAGGAGAACCTCCTACTGCTTGCAAACAAATCCACATCTCTGAAATGCTCATGTAGGAGTTTGACTTTTAAAGAGAGTAACAAAAGAGCATCTTTAGTATGTCTTCATTATCATGTGTACAGAAATTAAACTTTGTAAAGAACATATGTCTTTAACTTGTTACAGGCATGCTTGTACGTCTACAAAATGCAGTGAATGGAGTGTGTGTACGTGCGTAAGCGAGGAAGAGTGTGAGGGAGTATTTCTGGGATGGATGCTCCGAATATCTCAAGGACATCATTCGTGCACTCAGGAGCCTTGAGCAGCTATATTTGGTCTTATTTTTGCACACAGCCACATCATTCAAACGAGCTGCAGCCGTGTGTGTTGTGTCTGTAGCAATTTGTGTACACGCTTGTTAAGTGTATGTACACTCTTGTGTCTAATGGGTACGTGCGCAATGCGTGATTTTTACATATGCCCACATGCCTGTGTGTATAAATACTATTTTGCACTGTTTATTTTTGTAATTCCTCGCAGCGCATTTCTACCCTGACATTTAACTACTGAATGTTTTTTTCTCCTTGTGGGTTGTTTTCGTCATTTTGATTTTAGACCTTGAGGTCGAGAGAGAGACAGAACACAATTTAGCTATCCTTAAAGAAACATTTTCACTTCCAGGCTCTCAGGAGTGATGTCATGTCTGAAAATCTGCCCAAAATGGGGCAAATATGTTATTCCAAAACATTTTTTTTGCTCAAATATGATGTACGTTGACTTTTTGGATCGACCTTGTTGCTGGTCTGTATGCCCAGATATGATTTTGGCAGTGACCTGTGCATTCATCTCATTTCACTAAAAGCACAGTTTCTCCAAATATAGTGACGATTCCAGCTCATCTAATCAGACTGTTATTTCTTCTGCTTTGTTTTGGCTACAGCGGCACTGCCCTTCATCATTATGACCATCGTATCCAAGCCATATATAAGAGGGGTTTACTGTGATGACGAGAGCATCATGTACCCCGTGAAACCAGACACCATCACCCACGGCATGCTGGCGGCTGTCACCATCACCTGCACCGTCATCATTGTGAGTTTTACTCTGTCAATCTCCCCTCTCTTCTCTCAAGGAGCTTTATTACGTCTCACCTCAGTGAAGCCGAAATCATGGAAAGTTTACACTTCACTCATTAAACAACATTCTGTGCCGTTTGCTCCATTACTAACGGTAGGAACTGGGCACAGTGTTGATGTATGAGGAGGAAAAGTAATTTCATTCTAATGATGCGAAAAATGGGGGGGAAAGAAAATTGGAACAAAGTCTCACAGAAACTCTTTCCTACCTTAGATCTCATCTGGAGAGGCGTATCTGGTCTACAGCAAGAGGATTTACTCTAACTCTGACTTCAACCAGTATGTAGCTGCACTCTACAAGGTGGTGGGCACCTTCTTGTTTGGAGCGTGTGTTAGCCAGTCGCTCACCGACCTTGCTAAGTTCACGATCGGCCGCCCGAGACCGAACTTCATGGCCGTGTGCGGGCCGAGGGCCTGCACGGGATACATGCAGATGATCAACTGCACTGGCAAGCCTCAGGACGTCACAGAGGCCAGGTAGGAGGAGGGGATATGAGTATTTCACATGATAATGATGCCAATTAGATTGTACAGTTTAGACATCCTGTGTTATGAGTTTTGATTCTTTCTGTCTCTTCTCCAGATTGTCCTTCTACTCTGGTCACTCCTCTTTTGGAATGTACTGCATGCTCTTCCTAGCGGTAAGTACAGGATGTGAGGCTCCGTCCGTGACTAAAAGTCCTTAAACACAGTGTAAATACACATCCCTATGTACAGTAAACACGGAGTTATCTCCATGTGATCTGTATGCAGATATCTCAGTGTGAGTCAGGCATTACAGTCCCCACATGGACTCATCTGAGAAGACGTTTATGCGTTTGGATCCGCACTTGAGGGCTAATTGTTGAGAAGGAGAAAAGACTCATAGAGGCAGTTTGTGCCCGTGGACATAAAAGGACAAGGCAAGAGTTCAGAGGAAGAATGTGGATACTGAGAGAAGTGATCTGGAGGCTTCTGCTGCCTTTCCCAGCAATGATGAAGGCAAAATCATGTGCTGTGTTCTGTCTTCCAGGCCTATCCAGTTCATTACCCTCATCTCTTTGTGTTAAAAGCCAGGCACCAGTGTCAGACAGGGAGAGGCCAAGCAAAGCAACAGTTCAAAGAAAAGACTGAATATCTCAAGCTAGCGTCCATTCCTGTCAGAGGCTCTCTGTTTGCCAGGGAAATGCTGCAAGCTAATCGAGCTGAGCTGTGATATCCAGCCTGCGTCCTACAGCGTTCAGTGTGACTGTGTGACGGGGGGGGACTGTAGTGTGATGCCAATTTTTGCACCTTCAACAGCAGCCCAGCAGAAACCCAGAGAAGTCTGTACTGTTGCCAGGTTCATAATTTTTTGGCGTCTGCTGTTTTCCAGTAAAAAAAAGGGGTTTCAGTGCATAGTGGACATAAATTAGATTCGTACTCAACACCTTTTTATAGTTAAATCCAATTTGAAGCATACCAGCCACCGTTTTTACATTGGAGAGACACAAACTCCAAATAAATGGACTTTTTTGTTTTGGGAGTTTAGAGTGAGACACCGTCTACCCTGAAACCTTACAATATAATGGGCTTTCTATTTAAGCCATCACAGTGATGTTACTGCCTCATTAAATGACATTTCTATAACATTTTGTCAGTGCAAATATGGTTGATGTTAGTGCAGGCACCATTTGCATTATCCAAACTTTTTCATGGTGCGATTCAGTGTAATATCAAGTTAACGCTCTACCATCCTCTGCTCTTCTTCCACTTCCTCCAGCTTTACGTGCAGGCCAGGCTGGTGGCTAAGTGGGCCAGACTTCTCCGGCCCACCATCCAGTTCTTCCTGGTGGCCTTTGCGGTGTATGTGGGTTACACCCGAGTCTCTGATTACAAGCACCACTGGAGCGACGTGCTGACGGGGCTGCTGCAGGGAGCGCTCGTTGCTGTGCTCAACGTGAGTCTCCACGACAACAACTTCTCTCAAGGGCAAACATTGCAAAATTTAAAGGCCCCCTCCAGACACATTTAAAAAGATGTAAAAATACTCTGCTATGATTAATATTTAGCTTTACATGGTTTTCCCATATAAAAAGTAAAAGAAAACTCCCTAAAGGAGCTGGAAGCAGATCTACTCTTTCTTTCTCATTGAGATGTTGGCCTCGTGCCCTGCCCACCGCCCTCAGCTTGCGGTGGGTTTTGCTTTCCGTTTTCTCCAGTGTTGGAACAACACTTAAACAAAGTGTGGAAATAGGTCTGGCCATGTGAGACTAGCGCTAAGTTGACGAGGGAAAGAGCAGTTTGCATCAAGATGGTGAGATTGAAGATTCAGCCCTACATGTCTGAGCTTCAGTCAGACCCAGACTCAGATGAGGAATCTGTTGTGCACCAAAATCAATGACTAGCAGATGTATCACAATGGTAAGTGTAGTTTGCGTCTTTTATTGTTGTTATTTAGCTTGTTAGCCCGTAATTGGCAGTGGCTGACACAGCATTAGGGGTTGTGAAACATACACTGCTATCTTTAAAGACAGTGATACTCAACCTGTGGCCCACACATGCCACCCAAAAAGTACTACAGAAGGGTCCCCCAGACAGAGCAGAGGTACAGGCTAAATCCCCAATGTCCTAAAATCCTAGAAACGCCCCTGCGTATACCTGACCTGTGTGCTAAAACTTTATTGCTGCTGTTGTCTTGAATTCAGGTGCCTCATTGATATGTGTTTCCTGTATTCCTATAGGCAGCATTTGGCTTTGGTATGAGTGATGTACCTAATCTAGCTGAGCCGACGTACATTTGAATCTCAGAATTTCTCCCCTAACAGGCCTTTAGGGAAGTGCACCAGGCTTTGAAGCCAGTGTTTGTAGTGGCCAAACAAAGGAATGAGGCCCCAGAAGACTTTTTACCATAGACTTACATTAATCATTAGTCGACCAGAAAGTCGGCAAGATTTCATTGGTCTCTTAATTGCAGGAAAACACAAACAAACAAATGTGAAATTCTGTTAGGAGCTGCACCTTGTCAAAATAATTCAATACCTATACGATTGGACCACGTGGGAATTTAATTTGAAAGGACAAACACAGGAAGTGGCCACGCTCAGCAGTCAGACAGGAGTCAGGTTAATTTCCAGGGCTGGTACCTGCGGTTATCACACAGGCTAGTTAATAACATGTCGGGCAGTAAATCCAAAGTGTGGGATCATTTTGAGAAGGTGAAGGACGAACCCAAGGTGATATGTAAACTCTTCTTCATTGGTCGACTACAAACATGACGTATCATCTGAAACATGGAAGTAGCTACATGCCCATTAGCCCACAGCGTCATTAACAGGCGGCTCGCTCAGTGTGTGATGTGCACAGATAAAATGTAGGCCTATATTAATGAAGGTTCATTAGTACGGTTTTGTATTTCTCTGTAATGTAGCACAGTGTTAACAATGTTACTGATACTGTTCTTTCTCACACCTTCAACTCAAACCATTGTGTTGTGTAAATTCTAAGGGGCAGTTCTAGGGAATACCTTATTTTTTATAGCCTCACAGCCCTCGTAGAAAAACTTGTTTACTGTCAGCATTTGATCAGTTTGGTCCAATAACCTTTTTGAAAGTCTAGAGAGTCTTTGAAAGTCCTGGTGATTTTATGTGGCTGTTAAACATTTTTGGCTTCATGCGCCACTGAGCAACTTTCATAGAAATTAATGGGGTCCTGTCTCCAGCGTTGTATGTAGTTCTCTTTTTATATCCATGACAACTGCCCGTTCAGCAGCGGACTGTGAAAACACCTCTCAAGTGGTAAACTTAGCACAGATACAAGTCAGTATACTGACGGTCAGATATTTTAGGGGACGGAAACACATTTTTAAGTGGAGGGAGACTTTAAAATTTCTTACATGATATTTCCATGATTTCAGAAAACGTTTGATATAGTCTGTCGTCATAATGCTAAGCTCCTCATGCAGGGAATTAAAGCCATTTTATTTTGGCAGAAAGTTTAAGATTTTATACTAAAAGTAGTATGATGTCATCAGCTCAAGGCTAAAAAAAACATCAACACTGATCTCTAGGAATCAAGCTCACATTTTTTGACATTTGATTTTCAATGAAGTAGCTCCAGCCTCAGACCTGATGACATCTAAACTCTGAGTCTTACTCCTGTGGTTTCTGGCTTCAGGAAAGGCAAACATGGGTGGGTCCAGATCATAAAAATGACATTTGATGGAAATCTCTCTGTTAGTGATACTCTCGTCAAAGCTAAACAGCCCCTGAAGAATCCATATTTCAGCCTGGCAGTAAAAATCCATATAGACAGGAAGTATGAAGGGAGTGAAGTGTGACTTGATAGAAACCCACACACTCACACTGGCAGGTTCTCAGGCAATAAGTTCATTCTGCTCACTTCATCCAGCTGGGCGTCTTTATTGTTTGGCCACTTCCCTGTTTTGAGTGACCCACTGTCAGCACCGCCTCGTGGAAATTCTGGAGTGGTAGAGTGTGTGTTTGTGCAAGTGTGTGTGTCCGTGTATGATTAATTGGGAAGTGGGCCTGCGCGTTTGGCCTTCACAGTGTTGTGCGCAATTAGAGACCCTCCTGGGCATACTGTTTTATGGCCTTCAGGGGTTGTGCTTTCTCTCTGTGTGTGTTCCTCTCACATGTGTGTATGTGTGCGAGTGTGTCACCGAACAGCTGTGCACAGACCTGTCCAGACACATGTAATCACAGTTTCCAGCCCAGCCCTTACCTCCTCTGAATCCCCTACATGCTTATACTCCAATATCTGTGGGAAAGACATTCCCTAAAGCTAACATCCTCTCCTCTCCTTTCTCCTCCTCTCCTCTCCTCTGCAGGTGCGCTTCGTCTCAGACTTCTTTAAGAAGCGTCCTCCACGTTGCACAAGGCCAGACACAGCCGATAGCGAAGAGCCAGAGAGGAAACCCAGCCTGCAGATTGCAGACACCGAGCACAGCAACCATTACAACTATCACCACAATCCCGGCCCTGTGTGATCGGGGCTGACGCTAGGGAACAGAGGCTGCAGCCTGCAGACCCCAAACCTGTGTGATAGGGTCAAACTCTGGGGCTTTAACCTTGATTGTGCAGTCAGCAGTGTTTAGCTCAGGGAATAACCCGGGTCTCCCGCGGTCCTGACTCTGTAGGCTGATCACTGCAGACTCTTGATGCTATGCGAGAAGTCCTATGAGTGTGAGATGTTTTATTTTAGAGTGTCTATATGAATTCTGCAACCAGCCCTTTTGTATGTCTGTTTGAAGGGAGTAAAGCTAGGGAGTGGGTCTGTAGCGCGCAGCCTCCGAGCCCCCAGCTCCCTCCCTCTGTGTCAACCACTCACACCCCACCTCCCCAACCACTGGACTGACTGAGAGGGCTGCATCCCAACGCTAGGTGCTTGAGCCCCCTCTGAAAGACACCATGATGACCTCCTTTTCTCCTGTAAGAGAGAGAGGAGCTTATTGTTTTTAAGACATCATTGTTGATGTTAAAGTGTATGTGCTTAAAGCTGCATTAAGCGAATGACTCCAAACCCACAGCAACAAAGCTACGATATACTTTTGCTTTATTAGGTGCTTGTGGCTAACATGTTAGTGCACAGCAGAAACAGAGGATCCCAATGAGGGTCCTTTCCTGCCAACTGACAAGTGTAGGTCTGATGTTTACTCACCTCCTGAGAATGTTGTCTTTGGCTTAGACACTTTCTTCACTTGTCACTTGTTCAGTAGGTTTACTATTTCGCAGTTAAACAGTTTAAACAGCCTAAAAAACTACAGAGATGTTGAATCGGAGGATCTAGGTGTTGATTCTCAGCGGGATTCATAGTAGTAGCAACTGTTTTACACGCCAGGAGTGCTTTGATTTTATCTTGAGATCACATATATCGCTTAATGTAGCTTTAACATTTTTTATATGTTTTTATCTTCTGTTTGTGGAGAACCAAATTTGTTGGCAGTTATAAAAGAACGAAAGGAAGGAAGACAAGAATGTATATAACTGTAGGTTAAGGCACAGTGTGTTGATTAGCTTTATTTTAGTGCACCTTAAACTGGCTACACACTAGAAAAGGGTTGGAAAGTATATCATATTATTGAAGTGGCAACCAGTTCGCAGTAGATGAGCTACTTATCTCCATATATCATGTCATCTTGTTGGCAAAAAGGCTCACAAAAAATGTCAGCTGCAGGCCCCGAAGCTGCTCCGAGAGGAGATGTATATCGACTTAAACATCGTCATGGTTCAGAGGTAATCCTCTGATCTGAAATTAGCTGATGATACGTTTCTGCCAGCTCTCCTAACTGCCGCTCAAACAGGTCTGGGTATATACTCTGACAAACAGTATAATGTTTTTAAAAGTGACTATACAGGCTTGCCGTGCTCGGTGACTCACACGACACTGATCAACTCTGATTCACTAGTGCGAGTGGATTTCTACTCCTAGCAATTATTCCTCGTGTCATGTTGTGTCACCGCCCAAATAAGTGTGACCAGTGAGTGTCTGACTTACTGCATCATCTTGCCACTGCCAGTTAGTCTGAATCAGAATTAAAGGTCCAGTGTGCAGGATTTAGGGGGATATATTGGCAGAAATGGAACATCATTTAATAAGTATGTTTTCCTTTGTGTATAATCACCTGAAAATAAGAAACGTGGGGTTAGCTGTTTATATCTACACAGGGAGCATGTCCATGGAGTCCATATTTCTGCAGCAGCCCAGAACAAACAAACTAAACACTGGCTCTTGATGGGGCATTTGCATTTCTACCTGAGCCACCATAGTTTGCAGCACGTCTGCAATCTGCTGAATAATGTTGGAAAACCATTTTTTAAGTGAAACTGCTTTATTCAGTCTGTTTGTTTTGAAGAGGAACAGACTTCTGCGGATAATTTGGCTCTGGTTAAAAACTTCCCAAACAATGAACACCCAAGGAAAGTTTCAGTGTCTTGCAATCTGCAATCCTCACATCGCGAGATGCCACTAAATCTTACACACTGCTCCTTTAAGGGTAGGACATATCCTCTTGATATCCCCTTATACTTCATTCTACTTAACTTAGACCTGTTGTCCTTGTTCGTAGATACATTTATGTGCCATCTAGTGGTAGTAAGAGCACATTACACTAATCCAAAAATCAAAATATGATGGCAGCCATCTCTGCCCAGCCAGTCTGCGGCTGAATCCCAACACAAAAGTGGACAAGGTACAAAACCTGATCAGATTTAATAGTTGAAGCAAATTTTGCCAGTTTTAGGGACAGTAACAAGCTAAGACATTGTCGATCAGTAAGTACTCGTTTGGAGACATTGGGACTTAATTATCATCTCGTTTCAGGACGTTGGGACATAGTTATCGCTGACACTGTTCAGTTTTTTATATGTATCGGGTCCTTCTGATCCCAAATGTCAAGGAGACATTGGGTCTCAGGAGGATATACAGAGCCTTAAACTTTAATGGCAGATTTATGTCCAGACTGGGTCAGATTCACCTTCAACAGAGATGATGCTTTCCAGTTTGTGAGTGATTTATGTTTCCCCTGTGTGAAATGGACTGCAGAGGTCGAAACCATTGATGCAGATAGCTTTAATTTCTGTTTGACTTTATGCGTCATACCACTACTATCTTGCCAATCAGATATTGAGAAATTTGGCCTCAAGCTTGTTTTCTTTTATTTCTAATTTTATTATGTTTTTTTTTTTTTTTTAAACCTCTCAAATACTTGTAATCAAAGAAGGATGAGACAACCATTTTGAAAATGGTGTTTAATTTATTTGAAATACAAGAAGTTCTTTATTTACTCTTACAAGGTTGGAAGTGCCAGCGCTGTTAAGGTTTTTGTGCAATCACCCCTGCTTGCCACTATGAGCCACAAATACTGTATATACTAATGCTAGGAGACATGTTTCATGTTGCGTGAAGGATGTATATATATGTGCTTGTATGTTTTTATTTCACATGGAGGTGCGTTTTTAATTTCACCTGTACAGTGTGCTTCAGCCCGTGCCTTCTCAGACTGGTGGCTGTTAGAGTTGCCACACAAACGGATCCAATTCCAGGTCCAAACATAAGCCAGATGCCTTGGCAGGGCTTTTAAAGGGCTGCTGTAATGATAAAGGGTTACATACCCAACTGTGTTTTTGAAGCCAGTAACACTGCCCCGTTCCCACTTCAAAGATTCATCTGTGTTCCTTTTCCCCTTCCTGTGTTGATAGATGAGGTTAATTTGTGAATAAGGTCTCCTGTACAGTTCTCGTACAGCGTGCAGACCCCTGGAGGACTGACGACACATCAGACAGACCGCAAACCTGACGGCGGGGGGGGAGGCAGGAAGACAGAGAGAATCTCACCTGGTAGTGATTGTGAGGCCCTGGAGCTGAGTGGAGACTAAAGGGAGGCGGGGTACTTCAGGGGGTGGGGTGTGGGGTATCCCATGGTGAACCTTGGTCCCGAGGGACTGCTACACATTTAAAATACAGATTTACAACAAGAACCAGCTGGAAGTGGTTGCGGTAAAGTGGTGTGTGAGCCCTCTCCCCTGCTCAGCTACATCTAAATCATCTGTGTATTACTGCAGCCCGACTAATAGCCCAAATGAGGATGAGGATGTAGGAACGTCACTTCGTTTGATGCCCCTCCAGCTTCATGGAAAACCAGAATTTCTCAGCTGGTCATGTGGCTCCATGTTTTATTAAGCCTTATTGAATTAGTGCCTTAAAGTAGGTGCTGGTCGGCCAATCTCCTGTTTATATGTCCACTTGTAGGTATGATTCATGTTTAGTTTTTGTATATAGATTTTATCTATAGGCTCTAAACCAGAGAATTTTAAATAAAGACATTATCCACATTCAGTTACATTGTTTGGTTTGGATTTATACCTATAACGTTGCTGATGTTATTATTGAATTACACTTTGTAAATTGTTGATACCGCGATGTGAGGCATGATATGTATTTCATGTCTGAAGTGCTTGGAGGATGGATGGTGATGACCTTTTCCCCTTTGTAAGGAATGAGACGTGATAAACTTCATCCTTGCGGCGTCAACATTTCTAAATGTTCTTGGCGAGATCACTGCAATCTTGATTACCAGCAGTTTTTCATTGGAATGATGAAAATCAAAATTCTTCATATCACAAGCCAGAACATCAACACATTTGAAACGGGTGTTGCAACAAGACATGAAGGGCACCGCTGCTTTTGTTTAGTGTTCGTTATCTGCAAATGATCTATTTCATAGTAAATCAGCCAGGATGATGTATTGCATCTGCTTCCCAAACTTGGTAACAGGGCAGTTCGGCCAAAATACAGGGAAAAAGGTTCCTCTAGAAAGTTTTGGTTTTATCAGCCCGGGTTATGTGATCACTTCTCTCTACCCATGTACAATGAAGGCAAAAGAAAAGTAGTGTGTGTTCCAATACCCTTACTACCATACAATATATAGTGTGCCAGAAAAAGGTTTAGTATGTCCCAGTACACAGTATGCCAAGTATGTCACCAGGATGTTCTACTACATCTGGTCCAATTTTTCAGTATGCGAGCCTGCATGCTTTTCTGGCTATTCTGACCCACAATCCTCTGCACAGTGGACGATGCATCACATTGACTGACCCACAAACAGATGGCAGCTGATTGACAGCGCATTCAAGCCACCGATGACCAGTCGAATAGTAATAATAAGAATGTTGACTGTCTATGTGAACGAAATAATCTTAAACATCACAAACAGAATCTACAATGTGTGCAGTTATAACTTTAAAGTTAAACTACACACATTGCAAAGCAACAACAGCAGAGCTCTCCGGGTCGATCTTCATCTCTCGTGAACTTGGTAAGTGCCCTTTTTTTTTTATCTCCAAGGTAGGAGATATAAAAGAGAGATGGTCAAAGTTCAGTCAAAGAATTGTATTGTTGCGTGTGCATACTACATGCAACAATACCAAACAAAACGCCAAACAAAACTTGCCAAAGTTGCTGACTTCACAAGGTGTTCTGGGAAATATCAATTTCCACTTCGCCAAAAGTGTGGGTTGGGGCTCCCTTGGAATTTATGGCGGGTTTTAAGTGTTGGAAACCACTTCCACCATCTCAATTCTGTTTTCTGACACCACTAGCCTAAACGTGAACGCACACAACCAAGTGCAAGTGGGTATTTCTAGGGGAAGTGTGGGTATTGGGACAGGCCCTAAAAGTAAGAAGAAAAAGTATGTGGTAGTTTGTGGTGCTAAAAGTTTCACTCATACTGCTTTTCCACAGCATTAACTCTGGTTCTTGAACCTGTTCCAACCAGGATTCTTAGACCCTTGGTGTGATCTGGCAAACCAGTCTGTGTTTCCAACACTTTTGAACAGAGCCACTGTAATCAAGGATGTGCCATTAACAGAGGGCGTAGCACAATACACAGCTGAGGCAAAGTGGTGAGCTTTTGTTGTTTGTTTCCATCCAAAAAACAAGCAGCTATTAATGAGAGTGTTGACACTCTTTTTTCCCAATGATTTCTCCTTTGACTTCTCCACTGTTGCCTTCTCCATCCTCTCTTTCCTGTCTGCAGAATATGACCGACCCACTGATGTCATCATGGTTCGCACTTTAGGGTAAGAAAAACCTGCTATGTTTTTTGGGTACCGCTGAGAACCAACTTTTGGGGTTCCAGACCAATTTATTTTTGGTCGAAATGCTCCGATGGTTTTCAAAATTATGTGCGGGAACCGTCACACAACTTGTTCCATGTTGGTGGAAAAGGGGTAAAAAATTACATTTTGTCAGAAACAGCTTCTGTGTTTCTCTGGCTGGTCCACAGAGCACATGTTTTTCTGTAATCTGAGTGAACTGACCTTTTAACATCATAAATTTGAGCATGTCTTTTCCATGCTCAGTCTATCATATTACCTGAGGGTAATATTTTACAATGCACAGGGGGAAACAAAATGCACCAGTATTTTCTTACTTCATGTGGAAAGGGGAATCAAATTTTCTGTTAGAAAGCAACTTGATGATGGTTTGGCATGGAGCATGATGGACCACTTAAAATAGCTGGTGGGTTTATCTTTGCTGAATTTGAGGAGAACCTTTTGTATGAAAATCAAGATCCACCACAGGAATTTTAATAAAACAGAATCAGACAACAACAAAAGTTAATAGACTCACTCACGTGTATAATTTGCTTTGAGCACTCGCTCAGTGCAGCTTTACCTCTGGAGACACTCTGTCCAGTGACTGATTCATGACATGACTTTCTTGTGCATGAGACATTTTTTTGCAACCAGAATAATTAAAACCAAGTGCTGAGGGCTCAGGAGGGGTTAATCAGAGCTCTCCTGCTGCCTCAGTGCGTCCAGGCTGGATAATGGAGCGCTCCACAAAAATAAACACATATATTTATAACGAAATAAACACCGGACCCATGGGGACATTTGTGGGAGTCTTGTTGGCAGGCGTACTGAAAACCACTGTCATCCCTCATTTCAAACAATATTACTCACTTGCATGTTGTGAAAGTTGTGCATGTGAGGGGCTATTTTTTTTTTTACTGTGGTATCAAAACAACTGGGAATGGAAAACATTAAGGTATTTTATTTACATGACTATTTAGCCATTTAGCTCCTTCTTCTTCAGGGTGATTTACAGTGTGTGAGTATATAGCTTTCTCATTAATTTCTCCAGAGATACAAAATAAACCCTCGCTGAATATATTATCCTTATGGCCTAATGGTTACCTTGTTATATTATGAGAGATGATCTCTGTGGTAACCAGGGAATTTCTTGCTAAATAGTATATCTGCCTGTGGTTGTAAAAAGTAAGACACTACCTATCTGAAAGCCATTATCTGACATATACAGCAGGTCCACTATCTGTCTGAGGGGTTAATGAGGCAGATGAAATAAATACTCAACCTGGAGTGGACAGACATATATTCATGTGGCCTTGTGAATAACCTTGGAAATATGTTCAGCACAGATCCTTCATGAAAGGCTAAATATGGCACAAGACCTTGTTTTAAACAAACATGCAAACAAGTTTATGTCAAAATAATTTCCGATGTGCTGACAAAAATGTTGACACAAACACAGCGAATCGGTCATTCCTTAGAAACCATCACAAATCATGAATGGTCCAGTCCACAGGGAAGGAATTCTGTGAATGACCCAGAGCGTGGTGAGAAGTGGCTCTCGAGATGAGCGGCTTTGGGAAAACCTCAGCGCTGGAAGCAGTAAGGCATGACAGAAAAGACTCAGCTGCCAGTGTTTTGATGCTGCGGTAGACGACGCTGGATGTTATATACCCGACCGTTCAGCCCACTTTGGTCAGTGTCCCTGTGGGCGACGGCCATATGGTTTCAAGCTGGAATTTCAGGACCAGAAACAGGAGGGAGGAATGAAAGTGGGACAGAGGTGCAGCTAGAAAATCTGGGATTCATGAAATTTTTCTCCTTTGAAAGATAATTCCTGAAACAATGAGTAACTCAACTGTACGCCTTTCACGCAACACGGTGCTCAAAGTGCTTCACAGAGCAGGATGGAAACAGGCAACAGAGAAAAAAACAGACCAAATAGACACAGACAGATAATAATATTCATATGTTTTCATTAGTTTATAATCAACTGAAACTACTAAGAGTCATATTTTCTTTTCTATAGAATGAGCCGTTTATATCTACAGAATGGGTCCTTGTCCACAGAGTCCCCCTTATTGTTCTACAGTAGCCCATAATGGACAAACCAAACACTCGCTCTAGATGAAACATGGCTTAATAGAGACAATTTCAAACACAAGTACACAAATCAGCTTCACTACAACTTGCGGCATTCACAGACAAAGCATTTGTCTTTATCTGGACACATTTTCCCCACAAATACAACATGCTAATGTTTTTAGCACAAGCCTATGGCATTTTACATTATATAAATTAGCCTAGTGGCTAGCAGACTTTTCTCATATGAAGCCAGGGACAACAGCAACATTTAACAAAGGTAATGTAACAAAATTAGGCTCCATTACAACTCACAAGGGCCACTAACAAAACAACTGTCTAATACTAAACACGTTTTCCAAACAAATACAACATGCTAACATTATTAGCACAAGCCTTTTGGCATTTTACATTGTATAAATTAGCCTAGCACATAACAGAGATTTTTTCTAATCATATGAAGCCAGGATAAATCATACACGAGATATTTTGTGGAGGCTTTATTGTCTTCACAATTTAGCAGTTTTTTAACTATCTGTGAGATAAAAGTAAATAAAACCGTCGTTTCCACTGAAGGAAATGGTTTCAGCATACAAAAACAGACAGGAGGTCTGCGTCACTGTGATGTGTAGTTACATTTCGGGTTAGGTGCATGTCAGGCTACGTCGTAGTGTACGACGTAGAGTTTGGTCTTCATCACGACTTGGGCTGCTTATGAACAATTTGTAAGTTGCCAACAGCTTTCTTTAGGTAGACCAAACAAGAGAGCAGCTACTCTCCTCCAAGTGGTTGCTTTAAATGTACCCCAGGTTTTAAAACTAAATGTTCCTACTATGCACCATGGACATGGAACAATCTTCAGAAAGATCTAAAATTAGGAACACTTAATATCGACTGATGACTATAAAGGCATCATAAAGAATGTGATAGACACATGAGCTTGTTTTTCTTGAGAGGCCGCTATGTTTGAATAGTTGTTGTTTTATTGTGGATTTTTGTATTACATATTGTGTTTGTTGCATTTTAATGTGTTCTGATTGGCCGCTACCTTGGCCTGGTCTCTCTTGTAAAAGAGATTTTCAATCTCAATGGGACTTCCTGTTTAAATGAAGGTAATAATAGTAAAAATAATTGCAATAGTCAAGCCTAGAGGTTATAACGACATGCATTAGTTCTTCTGTGTCAGCATGAGAGAGAAATAGTCTAACCTCAGTAATGTTTCTAAGGTGATAAAATGATACTATATTTGTGATCAATGGCATGTTCCTAATTTTTGCTCCCAAATGAGCACCACTCTCGGCCTTGTTAACTGTTGAAGAGTGAGTATCAGATAGGAAATTGTTCGATAGTTTAATGAGATTTAATTGGAGTAGGAGTAAAGGTGGGATCATCAGATGGATGGAAATTAGTAGGCGTAACCGTCAGATGAATCAAGGAGCCTCTGGGTAATGAGACTCAACCTGAGAGCGGAGTGGCCTTGAGCTCCCTGAAGAAGAAGAGGAGTGAATGTAGAGGCAACATAAGAAGCAGAGGGTGGGGGGATGTAAACTGAAACAGACACAGAGGAGAGCTGAACTAGTTTACATGATTAGGAGTGGATAAATGGGGAGCACAGGCACGGTCTTGTGCTTCAGCCTGTGTCGGATTTAACTTTATTATTTTGTGGCCTCCATCGAGCTGGAACTGTTTACATCCTGTTTTCTGCACTCAAAGAGGGAAACTGCCTCTGAGAAAGTCACTTAGTGCTCCACAGTCACACACCCGCAGTGTGACACAGACAGTCAATACCGCAGCCCCAGGAACTACCGGTGCTTCAGACCCTCTGGACATCCTTTCATTGACTGAGAGAGAGTCAAAGGGGCAGGAGAATGTTGGTGGGATCGCAGATTAGTGATTTTACATGAGCGGCCTTTGGCTGAGCCGAGCAGTCTGAATCCCACAGTGTGGTCATTTCTTCTGTCTGATGAATTAAGTGAGCGAGAGAAGGATTTGTAGATTAGACTCAGATGTGCACAGTATCCTAGGGATACTGCTTTAATGACAGAGGAAGTTAGTCAGGAGATATAGTTTCATTAAAGGAGCAGCGTGTACGATACAGGGGGATTCAGTGACAGCTAGTGGTGAGGATTGCAAATTGCAACCAGGTGAAACTTCTCCCAGTTAGAGGTTTTTACCGGGAGCCGAATCACCTGCAGAGGTCACTTCTCCTCCAAAACACAAAGACAAGGTGGATAAAGCTGGTAAAAAAAATAAATAAAACAGTTTCACATTACAGATCAGTATTTCTCCAATGCTGTTCAGCCTGTCTGTGACGAGATCCTGGCAATGTGCGCCTACTGTTTTTCTGATCCAGTCAACAGAGGTCTCCTCTCCAAAACAAATGTACCTGGTGACACACTAAATAAAGCAGTTTCACATTAGAAATCAGTGTTTTTCCGCAGCTGTTCAGCCCAGCACAGGCAGGCTGCTAGCCCAGCAACTGCTCATGTCGGCTCACCTTTTTTCTCAAATAACTTAAGATCCAGATGTTCAGGAGGTTTTAAGCAGGAGCCAAATTTTTTGCAGATGTCTCGTCTTGTCCAAAACAAACAGACGTGAGACGTATAAACTGGTAAAAACACTTGAATGAGGAGAGAAATAATATTTATTTACATGTGCGTGTAAGTATGAGAAATGTGAAGTCTTCGTGATGTCATGTATTCCAGGAGGGTGGTTCAGAGGTAGAGCGGGTCAATCCCGGCTTCTCCATTCTGCATGTTGACCAATTGTAGAAAGGAGAACAGATTTAAAGTTTGGCAGCAGCAACGTAAATGGCTGAAGGAGAATGTGGCAAAGTTTGATTGGCTAACTGGGAGAGGGAACGCCCATGGCCAGCTGATTGGAGGAAGTGGTGGGATTGGGATAGAGAGAAAACTGTAAAGAAAATCTTCCTGATTGAACTTATGCTGAGCTTTATTAAATAAAGCAGTTTCACGTTAAAAAAAATCAGTGTTTTTCAGATGCTGCTCATCACTGAAGGGCTACTAACTACAGTGGCTCTGTGTAGAGCCAGTGTTTGGTTTGTCCATTCTGGGCCACTGTAGAAACATGGCGGTGCAACATGGCAAACTCCCAGGATGAGGACCTGCTCCCGATGTAGTTACAAACATCTCATTCTAAGGTAATAAAAACACATCAGTTCTTATTTTCAGATGATTATACACTAAAGAAAATATGCTTATTATATCCTATTTCATTCCTGCCAATATATCCCCTTAAATCCTACACACTGGACCCCGGAGTGCACCCGATGTATGCGCTTTATATTTCAGATTATTTTCCACAATTAAAATATTCTGCAGCATTGACTCAGAGGTGTTGCAGAGAGCAGCTTCTGTTACTTTCTCATGCTGGAGGCCAGTGGAGACATTTTTAGCTTGGCGCTGTATTCTAGCAATTAAAATGCCTCCAGAAATGAGCAGCTCGCCTCTGTTGTTTTTCTCTTCCTATTATAGACAGTAGCTAGTCTTCCTACTCCGTAGCCAAAAGTATTGCTTCTGCAAAGAGGCGCACTAATTAACCCCTCTTCTATTCCCACACACAAACATTCACACACACTCACACACACCAACGTTATTAATGCAGGTTCGTCAGCCAGTGTCGTGGCCTTGTGTAATTTGAAATAATAGAATGAATATGTTATTTTATAATTAAGCCCACAAGACTCAAATCTGATGAATTGTCTGCTCGTGCTATTATGTGCTGAGGGAATTATTTCATGATCAGTGTTTTTGCTGCAATGAAACCTACTGAGGCTCAGTGTGTTAGTCACATAGATTGTATTTCAATAATGCAGCTACTACTGATCCTGCATATTTTAGCAATCAATTTGAACCCAAATACCTGCTCTGTAAGCTTTCTATGTACCTAAATTACATCAGCAAGAAACCATTCCCGCAACAGCTATTTACAAAGGTATTCATGTTTATGGTGAGGGGCCGTCATCCTTCAAAATACATTTTTTTCCACATGTTGTCATATGGTGTGTTTATATTTAAATTGACCAAGAAGTTTGTTCCTTCTGGACGACATCCTATTTTCCTTTTCATTTACAATTAACTCACTGACAGCATTTATTTTTACTTTCCAGCCCACTAACCTGCAGCTGTTTACCTTTGGAACTGATCCATGCATATATTCTAATTTATGTTATGATTTTTTGCTTCTATAATCGATGCTGACAGACCGGAGTGACCCTGAACCTGTGTTTAATTTTAGAATGCCTCCCCTTCCGTAGCAGCGACTGGTTTACAGGAGCATTATTGCACCACTTCCCTGATTAAGATTAAGACAGAGGGAGATGAGGATGTGGTGTCTGGCAGTGATGGGGGTGATGATGATGATGATGACAGCAGTGACAGGATGCTAACCTTTGACCTTCACGAGCCAGACTGAGTGTGTGGCAGCAGAGACGTACTGTGGGCTGGAGCCGGCCTCCTGGGCATACTGTGAGTTACCTACCTGGTGAGTCAGCTCAGGGTGCATCCTTGCGATAGCTCTGTGCGAGCTGCTGCAGTGGTGATCTCACAGGCAACCTGGGCCTGGCAGACGGAAGGGCAGACACTGTAGTACAACCACTAAGCAGTTTGTTTTCCATTTCCCAGGATTACTGAAGCAGCCCAATTGCACCTTGAAGATCTCCACTGGCTGATAAGAATGTGGACTTTATTGAGAGCTTATTATTGAGGAGATTTATCTAAAATCACTTGTTATAATAACCTATTTCTTATTATATTTGCAAATGTAGGTCTTGTCCTGATAAGAGCTAATCAGGGGTCAAAAGTAGTTTGTTCTCAGGGCTCAAAGCTCTTGGATGGCGGGGTTGTCATCCAGTACAGCCTCGGCTGCTGATAAAGTGAAAGTGATGATACGACGAGAGATTAGCCACAATCTAATCTTTAAATCTTCCAATATGCAGCTCGCTGCAGTTTCTCTGCACATTTCTGAGTGAGAAATTCAGCAAACACTGATTTCACACACTTACCTCACTGTCATATTAATTGTTCATAAAAAGATGTGGTACAGTGACAGGTACAGTTCTGTCTCCAGTCACATTTGCTTCGCATGTGTTGAGTCAGTGAGGTAACTGTTCGATGTGGAGCTGTGGCCAACTCCTGGAGGCCACTGAGCAGTAGTTTACAGACACTACTCCTTTTATGCACAAGACGTTTATGCACAGTTAAAAACAAAGTTTCCCTTTACAATGAAATTCTTCCTTTGCCTTACACTCTGAATGCTGTTTAACAACGAAACACATTCTATAATCAGTGAAAACTATAAATTATAACAGATGATATAAGAAAACAATCACGTAAAAGATACATAACTCTGTCACAGAGGTGATACTCCCTGCTGCTGCCTTGGGACCACCCAGGAGGAGCAGGAAGTTGTTGCAGCAAACAATTATTCTTCGATCTGCTTGTCCATTTCAAGGAACAGTGTGTAAGATTTTGGGTGATCCATACTAAAATACATACAGACAAAAGCCAAAAATAGCATACGCCAAAAAGAATTCAACAATTTCTACAATCAGGCTTCCACATCACCATCTTCGTTCCCAATTTCCTGTCTCCAAAATGTTCCTGAGCATGTGCCAAAGCTTCTCTCATCAAAGTCTGGTTTTATAGAAAACAATTTTTGCATGAGAAGTGGCATTTGCCTCAGGTGATTAAAACCAGTAAAAAACCAACACGGTTCAGCTTATCGTGGCTCTGCGGCCAGCCTGGCGCCTGCTAATCTCTGCTCACCTTTTTTATCTGATTACCTAACATCCAGACGTACAAGAGGTTTTTACCAGGAACCGAATCCTTCGCAGATGTCTCTTCCTCCCCAGAACAAGCAGAACTGGTGATTTAAACTGGTAAAATCACTGAATGCTGCTTGTCGCTGTGTGGATGCTAACTACCATGGCCAATGCGAATATGCCAATGGCCCTATCTAGAGCCAGTGTTTGGTTTGTCCTTTCTGGGCTACTGTAGAAACATGGTGGTGCAACATGGAGGACTCCATGGATAAGGAACCTCTCCTTATCTAAATATATCCTCCTGATTTTTTGAAATTCCTCCTAGCTATTTGGGATCAGCAGGACCCGATAAGTATAAAAACCCAAATATTGTCAACGATAATAAAGTCCCGATGTCTTTAAACATGCACTTCCTTATTATCAGTGTCTTAGCTTGTTACTGTTGCTAAAATTGGTCAAAACTTGTTGCCATATCAAACTACAAAATTAAATAAACAAGTTTCAGCCATAAAATGTGATCAGGTTTTGGACTTTGTGCTCTTTTGTGTCTGGGTCGGCTACAGACTGACTTTGCAGAGATGGCTGCCATCTTACTTTTATTTTTGGATTAGTGTAATGTGCTCTTACTACCACTAGATAGCACAAAAAAATGTCCATGAGCAAGGACAACAGGCCTAAGTTAAGTAGAATGAAGTATAAGGTCAAGCAAACCCAAAATGTGATCCTCATATGAGGACGCAAGGTCTCAGGAGGATGAGAGATCATTCTGAGGTTATGAAAACACAATGACTGTTATTTTCAGGCCTCAAGAAAACAGACTTATTACATCATAGTCCATTTCTGCCAATATGTCTCCCTTAATCCTACACACTGGACCTTTAACACCTGAGCTCTGACTGGGATGAATGACTCGAAACAAATTGAGAAACAGGACGGAAAAATGTATTGAGACCAGCGACAATGATTTTTGAAAGAATCCTTTTCTAAGCTGTATGATAATGTCAGGCTTTATGTGATTTATTATCTGAATCAGATTGTGGTTCGGCATTTGGCTTTGAGCTTATTGTTCATATCTGGAACATCTCAAGAGATACTTCATTGTCTGAAGAGCAGCGAGCCAGGACAAAGGTGCATAGATTTGTAACCATTAGGCCACATTACTTTCTGTCGTTCATGTCATGCAGGTATAATATTATTCATGTCTCCTGCGGGTTTGTATCTCACAGAGGGAGTTTGAATTCAGTCTGCTGGAGGAGACTCCTGCACGTGCACTCTCAAAACTTATTTAATTTTCTAGAGATCAACCCAGTTTGAAGTCAGGTATGCCTACACAGCTGGTGTGTTCTGCAGACGTTTCACTCTCGCTGGCAGTGACCGACTGGAAAGAAAGAGGTAGTGAGGAAAAAGTAGTGGGGCAGGAGCAGCTCTTGGCCGTAGTAGAGGTGGTCGTAAACAGTCTGAGGAGGTATCGAAGTTCTCTCATCTCCAGCATCCAGTCTCCAGTCTCTTGGCCTTTGCATGTTGTATTGGACAGCAGCTCTGTGCTCGGGGCCCGGCTGTAGGGGCCTTGCTGGATAATGGCACATTTCTTCCAGGCAGCTGAGGGAGGGAGAGCCGGAGAGAGGGAGAGCAGAAGCAGCTTATCTGGCTGCTGGCCATCCTCACCACTACCACCAGTGACCCCGACGAGGGATTTATATATTTATATATTTACACACACACACACACCGTTCCTGCAGCCTCGGCTGGGGGCTTCACGCTGTTCTTCCTCGACCCTGCAAGTCATGCAAGACTTTATAGATTTATGGTCAAGGGGAAAACGTGTCCCACTGTGGAATAGTAGCGACACGGAGAGGTAAACAAACCCCGGGCACGTCGCTAGAGGCTGTGTGTGACAGGGCCTCTGTTGGGAAACAGCCCACGGTCCTGTTTCAGGCCGGAATGATGTCATTCCAAAAGGAACAGCGGCGTGTAGTGGAGGCCACGTGGATGAACACAGGCTGCAGTTATTAATGCACGAGAACGATGATCAGGAAAGGTGGAGTTTTGTTTCTGTTGTATGTTTATGCAAAAGAAAATGACACACACTATAAAGCACTCATGCAGAGACCACCCATCTCATCAAGCAAGGATGATATGTGTCTCTCACGCAGCTACATGACAGTGTTCAACCCGAGATGTTTTCATAATGCTGCTATGTTGTGTTTAACTTTCCAGATTTAGATTGCAGAGAGTTATGTATTATCTTACGGGGCCAGAGAGGAGATACAGACCTAGCATAACATGTGTGTATTTATTTAACCCATCAGCGAGCTCAGCACACACGATTCAAAACCTCTGACTCAGCGTTTTTTCACTTTAGAGATGGTAATTCACAAACACCAACATATTTTCCTAAATGACACTTTAACTATGTTTTTGTGGAGCCCAAACTAAACGTTGTGACTGGTTACTAAATCAGCTACACTGAGTACATAGTCGCTCACCCCCAGTGGGGTACGAGAGTGTTGTATATCAGTCTGAACTTATTCAGCACTCCTGTTTACAGTAGCTACTCCAAATGTGGTCTGACTTTGTGATAACTTATTTTCCGGCTGATGACAAATCCCATAGCTGTGATGGAAATTGCTCTAGACCCCTAATGTTTCTTTCTACATGCAAGCTGGACTTGAAATTATAATATCCATTAGCGCAACAGCACAAGAAGCAGAATCAGGCCGACATCTGACTCTTGAAACTGATCTCATTCTTGCTGGCAATTATGTTAAACCTGATTTTCCCCCTCTTTAGACACTCGGTAATTGAGCTTTATTCGTAACCACAATGGGTTTAAAATTGGCTTCTCTCTTCAAGCGTAGCTGTTGTCCATGTAGCTGCAGCACAGAGAGAAAGAGAGAGAGAGAAGGACCACAAGGGGAAGTGGGAGGCTTGGGTCTGCTCAACAGCCAGCTGGTCTCCCCTGGAAAATACAAGACGCCTGCCCGTGCCAGAAATCTGCAGAGCGAGAGGGAATAGTGAATGAAAGCAGGGAAAATGTTAGTGTGCGCGCTGCCGGCCAAGACGGAGAAGGAGAAGATGGTTCATATTCCTGAAACTCAACAATCTTGTGAAGAGGGGAAAGTGCTAGCAGCAAAGCACTGGATGGGGGAGGGAAGAAAGCATTTACCTCAGTAATAAGAAGGTAGAGTAGTTAAGGAAAGACAAACAAAAGCTTGGGAAAGTTTGGGGCTGAGTTTTATCATTGCATTATAAAAAGATGGTGTTGATGAAGCATAAAATATTGATAGCTTTGCTTTCTTGGACTGACATTAGATAAACACTGTGGCTTCATAGTGTCATTGAAAAGTCTTCCACTTGACCTCATGATACAACACTTAGGATATAATGTACAGACTGTGGGACCCAGCCTTGTCACCAGCTAGAACATTTACGTTGACCCTTAAATTGGATCAAGTACAACAATTTACTGACTGAATTAAATCACTGACAATACAAGTTATATGTATTTACATGATAAATACATGTATGTTTACAGAGAACTCAAGTGGCACTAATGTAAACATGAGGCGGACTAGTTAAGTCAGTGTGCTTCACCAAAAATCAGTGACTGCTAAAGGAAAATCCCAGTTACAGAATACAGCAAATAAAACCTGCTGCATCAGGCTCAGGCATCCATTGGTATCAACCATGTTATGCTACCTTGCTGGAAAGGGGGCCAAATAAAGCTCCGAAGTTATGCTGAATTTCATCAAGGGAAAAAGGAACATTGCCATTTTTCAGTATGTTGTATTTAGACATTTCTGCATACTGGGGTCCCTAGGAAGAGAAAAAAAGAGAAGAAGAAGAGAAAGAAGAAGAAGAAGAAAAAGAAACCATCATTACTATAATTGTTAACATTAACATTCACAGCAGGAAGAGTGTTGCATCTACCATCCATCCATCCATTTTCATCCACTTATCTAGGGGCAGCAGGTCAAGCAAAGCACCCCAGACGTCCTTCTCCTCAGCAACGTTTTCCTGCTCCTCCTGAAGGACCCCAAGGTGTTCCCGGACCAGATGAGATATGTAGTCCCTCCAGCGTGTTCGTCGTCTACCTCGGGGCCTCCTACCAGTAGCACGTGCCCGTAACACCTGCAACAGGAGGCATCTACCACCTAATATGACAAGTTATGAACATAATCATTTTCTATATGAAGTTGTCCATCCCAGTTGACCATCTTACTAATCATAAATCGAGTAATTATGTAAGTTTATAGGCCTACAGCAAGTTGACCAATCCCATTTACTTGACCAGGGTGACTTCTCGACAACTTGACTTGAAATACATTTTATGTGTTTACAAAGGGCAGCTTTAGCCAATAAAATCAAAGTTTTAAGCCTTTACTACATCATAAATATTTGTGTGACTATGTTGAAAAGATATTAGGGTCTGACTGGGTGGTCTGGGTCAATAATTTCCTTTAAATTCAGGATATATTGCTCTATCCACAGGCATCATATAGGTGAAGGGTACCAGTGAAGGTGCAAGACAAGATTTAAATCTATTATGACTGCTGTAACTGCTGAATTATGATTATGTTAGTAAATCCACCCTATGGACCTCAGTGGGCTTCTTGTTTGTGAAAGTGGCTGTGAGGAAATCATATTCCCACATTTAATCATTTGTGTGAGAGAATAAATCTCTGTGGAAAATAATGTCATGTGATGAAAATAAACCTGTGTGCGGACTAAGCATACATGTATAACCCCCCCAACACTCAATGACTTCCTGACAGCTCAGTGTTTACAGTGTAATGGCGACACCGTGTGGTACAAAGTTATAATTGCAGCCTGCTGCCGGAAAATGGCGTCTAAATACAGTCCAGCATGTAGCCTCTACTTCACTGTTTTCCCCTGTCTGTACAAAGTTTTCACCTTCTTATAAAGACGCCAGGAAGTCGAAAGTAAATATTAAAATTATCTGCAGGCTCAGTGAAGAGCTGTTTGTCAGTGTTAGTTTAATGTTTGTTCACCGGATGATTTCCTGGCTTGAGGAACATTTTGCAAAGCAACCTGTCAGGTGAGTTAACCTGGAACTTCCTCCTCACAATACATGTGAAATCAACAGATCATTGAATTAAAAATCCAAACGACCAAACTGGTTATTTTCCCACAGTGAACTTTAATTAAACATAAATTAAATTGCACTGTTGCTTCCTGGAGTGACTAACGCAGATTCACCACCCTGCCAACATCACTCAATGTGGCTGCAATACTTCACGTGAACAGCAGGTGGCAGTGTAATGCAGTGTTTTAGCCTGTTGCCTGTTTGTCTGCAGGTAAAAACCCACAACAGGCTCTGCATCAGCACAGCATGAGAGTTTTGATGAGGGAGTTTGTCTGGAAGGCATATATCATTATATTGATTCATGTTATTTAAATTATGTACAGCTTCTATCCAACAACAGTGAAATTATTTCATTATTTGACATCTTACTCTTTACAAATGTGTCTGAGTAGTGCTGCGTATTAATTTTAGGCATCTCTCAGTATCTTTAGCGTTCTTTTGTCAATCATTATCTGATTTCTATCAAGAAAAGCTATATTTTCTTTCTTTTTTGATGCTTGTTGGCACTGTGTATAGATATTTTTATATTTGCACCTTCTTTGTGAATTTGCATTTGCTGCCTTTATATTTACAATCTTTCTTACCTTGCAGCTCCTGAAGCTCCAGCCCCAAATGTTCTCTTAAAGCGCCAAATCTTTTAGGTTTTTAAAATACTGTCAACTTTGTGTCATTCACATAATAATATATACACTCATTTTTTTTTATCCCACTGCTATTCTCCAAAGAAATGTATTTTAATTATGTGTAAATGTTCCTCTGTGTCCCTAATATCCAATTCAGAGCATTGAAGACCACATTTACTTTTGTTGTTTGTTCCTTGTTGTTCTTTGATTTGCAATTAGAGCAGCCCAGATAATTATGGCATGGTTTCAAGCAGATTAGTCAGCTAAACTTTTATTCTGTGAACTCCAGTGTAGTATAACGGTAATAGGTTTTAAGATTAGTAATGCTGCTACACCGATTTCCTACCTATCGTTTTTTTTTTCCTACGTCTTTTTGGTGGCAGGAGTGAGAATGAGTCATCGTCAGTAGTTGCTGTGTGGTGGCTCCAGAGTGATGAAGACAGTGGGAAAACAGTTGGATAGAAAATAGGATGTAGGCTGTAGTTTTCCTAAATGATGTACAATTTGTTAGTTATCTCACATAGCTTGAACAATAGTACATACAGCGACCATAAATAGGAATAGAGAAGAATCTCCCCCTAAATTTGAGCTGAGCCCCAGATGTTTACAATGCCTGGCTCCGCCCCTGATCTTATCTCATTTCGAAGCAAACTCTCCGACATCCAGCAGTTCATTTTCCTCTCTGCTACTTCCCTCGTCCTCCTTTGCATGCAGAATTAATTTATGTATTCTCTTTCCTATTTTAACACACAAATTAACACCTGACCTTCACTCTCCAGCTTGCCAGCACTCATGTAAAGTGGAAACCTGTGGCAGTAACTGCATACTTTCTGCAGGAGAGTATCACTCGGCTGTGCGAGATGAGTGACAGCACGCGCAGAGAGTGCTGTCAGTAGCATTTGCAAGTCAATGCTCAGATTTAACCTCTTCACTCTCCCCTCAGTACGGATCGACCGCCTGAATTCAAAATCAGCCTCTGAAAAAGGTGCTCTTTTCTCACCTGCAGTGTGTGAGAATATGAACCATCGCATTGACCTTGTCTGGGAGTCCTAGCGACACACACGTGAAGTTATCTTTCCTGCAACAATGAGGAAACTATTTTCTAAAAGTCCTCTTGCTTCGTCATTACCACTGTGAGCATGCACTGCAATTTCGAGTTTCATGGCCAAATTGTGCAAGCTGATGCATTCAGAGATTTTTGGAAAGTCAAAGGGAGATCTTATTCCACTTCACTGTGGGGAGACACAAATCATCCCATTGTTCTTTTTGATAAAGAAAAAACCCCAGTGAAAAGGAGAGGGGTACATTCCTCCATCCCGAGGTTACAACGTGTTATGATGAAAACTGTGTCCTGTTTACAAAAAGAAATAACTATTAAGCAAATACCACAGAGGAAGATGCTTCAGTATCGATCTCCTCACTGAAAGAGACTTTTGAGCAACAACATTACGGCACTGAAATTCCTGAGTTCCCACATACAGATGCCCGTGGGCGTAAATGTGTCAGCGTCTGTTTTATGTGTGCATACGTGTACGTATGTGTGTCACAGGGGGTATTTATTTGTATCTGCCTGCAAGGAGGAGAGACGAGATGTGTGTGTGTGTGTCTGTGTGACTACGTGTGTGCGTGTGCATGTGAGCGTAGCTGCTGCTGATGTGGGTCATTACCCCTTCTTTCCCCCGGGGGCCGTGCAGCAGGAGAGGACAGAAGGGGAGGGGATGGATGGAGGGGTGTGTGTTGGGGCAGGGGGGGGGGGGTGGAGGGTGAGGAGGAGGGAGGGGTTGGGATTGTGTGTGTGTGTGGCTGTATGTATGTGTGTGTGTGTGTTAGGGGGGTGGGGGGGTCCCAGAGGAGTAGAGACCAATAAATCACAGTGCCGTCTCTGCGCTGACACCCAGCTTGTCTGATGAGGGACAGGGAAGGGGTGGGGGCAAAATGAGGTGGCGGTGAGGGGTGAAGGAGGGAGTGGGAGTGCACCACCATGACAACACTGTGGCCTTGTCTTCCTGTCACTCAAGCCCACGCTGGGCAGGAGCCATTCTCAACCCCATCCCAGAGGCACTGGAGAAATTGAAGAGAGGAGGTGGGGCCGGGAAGGGCGAGGAGCAAATAGGGATACCACAGAACCCAAAGTTTATGACCTGAACCAAAGTACCTTCCTCCAATATCATCCCTTCTCCCATGGGATGCCTTTTTTTTTTTTTTTTTTTCCAAGAACTAGAGCTCTGTCTGCTGTTGAGCTGAACAAAGTTGAACTAAAGGAAAAATCCACTCTTTAAAGGGAGACTTCTCCCCCAAAATGATAACTTGTAGATGAATTACTCACTCTGTGTTTTATTGAATCCTTGAAGAAAACTTTGTGTTTCTCACATGCCTCTTCAGTGAATGATGAATCCAAAAACAGAGAAAATTCATGATGATTTGAACGAATGGGGGCCGCCTTTAACAACAAATCTAAGTCTCATTTATACAGTCGTATCCTCAACACTTACTGAACACATGCTTTTAATAAGGGAAAATCTTACAACACATTATCGATGTTTGGTTATGGACCTTCAACGTCCAGATACGATGTGAATGTCTCTCGGTGCGTTGGTTGTTGATGTTCTTGGACGATGTGTCAAGTTCTGCCTGTTACATGCATCGTGTTCTTTCAAAATTCTTTCACAGGAAATTTACTGTTTAAGGACTGTCTCTTTCAAAATAAAAGCACTATGTTGGTATAAAAACTGGTAATTTACTTTTTTTTTTACTTCAGCAAACACACACAGCTGGGTTTCGGCCTTTTTCGTCGGTGTCAGTGCCAGATTTCAACAACTTCGGAGTGAGACCAGGTTGAACCTTAATATTTAAAACGTGTATACAAGCAGCACAACTGGGCGTCTACCTTCCAGCTCGTTCATTGGCCAGCAGTCCTGCTGTCACTCGCCCGGTCCTGTCGCTTCCTGTCATGTATGCAGTGAAGGGAATGGCAGAGTTTAAATGCACGCACTTGCTTGGGTGTGCTTCTCATGTGTGCTTGAGAATGTTTATTCAGAAGTGTTGGTTTAAGCAAAAATGCATGTGTTTGGGAAGTACTGAGCATTCCACTGAATAAACGAGACTTGGATTATACTGCACAGGCTGTGTGAGAGTTTGTAAACTTGGGTTTTGATATAGTTTTGCTGTTGTTTAACATGGCCCCTATTTACTGCAATTCATCAAGAAATTTTTTTTTGCTTTTGCATTCTCCGTTTACCATGGAGGCATGCGAGACAGATATTTTCTTCATGAATTCAATGTAACACAGGGTGAGTAACTGATATACAAATGATCATTCTAGGGGTGAAGTCTTCCTTTAACTAACTTCAATGGATAGAGGCCATGTATTATTATTCCAGGGCCTATTTTTGAAATGAAATTTATTTTTTAAGTAAGGTGATTATGACTTCTTAAAGATTAGTTAGTGACTTTCTTCACTTCTCAAAACTTTTCAAGAAAAGATGAATAAACTTACGTTCACAACCTACTGCGTGTGACGAGAATAGCAAAGACCGCAGCCCTCACAAAATACAGCATTTTTGTAGCGCTGATACACTGAGGTCTGTGGAGCCTATGCTGCTGTTGGAGAAAATGGTGTCCCTGCTGTGTCTACGATGGTTTCCTACTGGTATGATTGTTAAAAAATTGTGGGTCTGGAACGAAGGCTCGCTCTTTGAACCTGATGTTCACCACTGATGTCTTTGAACATATCCCATAAATCAGTATACTGAAGTGTTGTTTATATTTGGCCTTTTTATTAGAGGTATTTAGAAAAACCATAAGACGAACAAAAAAGAAGCAACAGGAGTCCATCCCTCTGTTGTTAGCAGTAATATTTCTTTTTGATTTTTGTGTCTCTGTGTCTCAAAGTTTACAGATAGGGTTTTAATATACAATCCAGCAGCTGCCAGTGTCTAAGGAGAGAGCACCAGACAAGTGAAGCGTATTGATCCAAACAAAACATTGTAATAACTGCTCTCATCATGCCGCTTGCCACTGGAAAAAAGAACAGACATGATAGTTGATCATCATGACCGGATGTCTGTCCACTAGCCATTGTCCGGTGTTATTAGGGCGTCATTTAGTCTTAATATCAGAGTCACAGTGTGAGTCTGATATTGCTGCTGGCAACCACAGAGGAATGAAGCCGTCTCTGAGATTTCGTGGGAAGTAAACTTGTTTTCATCACCTCATTGAAGAACCACTCCCTCCTGATGTTTTGCTGCTTGGTGATAATTTGCCCGCTGTATGGATAACCGGTGGTTTGGCTTCCACTGCTGTTTCTTTTCCACGCCTTAAATTGTGATAATAAAGGGATGCTTGCTGCTCCCTCAGGCACTTTCCACAGTTTTACTCTTTGAGACAGGTGTGTGTGTGTGTGTGTAAGGTGAGCACGTGTTTAGTTGCGCTCAGCATACATGTGTTTTACAGAGCTCTCTCCTGACAACCTCACACCACTGAGCTAAAACCAAAAGCTCCTGTAGCACTACCACCATTGTGTCCTGTCCCATTGTGGGGCCACTTTGATGTCCCGATGCTCTGAGCCTCTGCGGAGGAGAGAAGGGCACTGTGGACTTGGTGTATTTAATCACTGGAGCTCAGCCAACACACACACACACACACAAACACACACTCACCTAGCAGCACACTCCTTCATCTGACCTGCCAATAGCAATAATATGTGTCCTTCACTTATCATTTTCTATCATCTATATTATTATGCCTACCCCCAGCACGACGTAACGCAGCCTCATACATCCTGTGCACCCCCCTCACCCTCACCCCAACCCCCACCCCGCCGCCCAGCCCAGCCCAGCCCAGCCCAGCAAGCACCCACCCCCAACACACACACACACACACACACCAACATGAAACATCTCCTCGTGCAGCAGCAGACTGCAAAGCACTGCATTCCTCATGACTTTTTTTTTTTCTAATAAATGTGATCCCAGAATCCGGGAGGGAGACCAGCACTGTGCATTAAAATTCATGGGAAAAAATGGCAATAAAATCTTTCTTTCTCTCTCTCTCTCTCTCTCTCTCTTCCCCTCTTTCTCCCCCTTCCCTCTCCACTCTCCCCACTTGCTCCCCTCACCCTTCTCTCTTTTTCATTCCCTCACTTGTCTGCACACACACACACACACACACACACACACACACACACACACACACACATGCACATTTACACACACACACACTTTTTTTTCATCACCCGTGTGCACTCTCCCTCTCGTTCAATCTCTAACCCTCCCACTGGCTCGTCTTTCTCAGCACCCCCCTGCTGTCCTTCATCCTTTATTCTCTTCCTCCTCCCTCCCTCCCTTCTTCCCTCCCTCCCCCTCTGCGTTTCCTCTGTCTCTTTCACACACCACACACACACACACACACACACACACACACATATACTCTCACACAAACACACACCCATCTATATTTTCCAACTCCACCTCTGGCAGGTTGTGATTTCCACTGTCAGAAATTGCTTTTTCAATATCTCTCTCTCTAATTATGAGCCCCGCCAAAGGGGTCGTGCCACCAGAATACCAATTTTTTCCACCATTTCTCCCTTCTTCCTCCAGAATAATTCTCCCTTTTTTTTCCAGGTAACAACAATGCGCATATTCAATATATGCCCATGCAAGTGTTGCAGCATTATCACTATTGTATTTCCGTGGCTCCTCTCTTCCCTCCTCTGCCTCTGATTTAGATGTATTTGGTCATGTTTGGTCAGCTCCCTGTGGCCATGATTAATTCTTGACATCCAGAAATGAGCAGGATGATACAGAAGTTAGAGGAAAGTCCATTTATTTCCACATCAACAAGGACGAATTGGGGAAGGAGAGGGGAAGAAGGGGGCGGTGGAAATGTACGATTTTTCAATGCATTGATGGTTTGTGGGAAGAGGAGAGGAAAAAAAAAAAAGCAAACCACTGAATCTTGATACAGCCACCACACAACTCCTCGCATTCTCAATCACTCCCGCGTACCCAGCAAAGGGTTAACCTTACAGAGCGGTTGTAGCCTGCTTGATTGACGTGCGGAGCCTTGTGCTACCTTTACCACCCAATCAGCAACCGGTCAGCGCGCCCCACGTGGGTGCTCCTGACACTCATTGGCTCGTTTTACCAGTGTTTACCGTGCCGAGGCCGAGCCCCACGTGGAGATTTCATTCAATCACTGAACAATTCCTGCGAAGCTCTTCTTTGTGGGGAAAATGCTGCACTTTTTTTTATAGAAAATTAAATGTTAAAATGGTGTTCATAGATTGCACGCATGCACGTGAGGGTGTAGTGACAATGCAATGCAAAGAAGAGGAAGGTGCATATCATCAGGCTGTGTGGAGAATTGTGCACGATGCAATGCAATTTGTAACTTTAAATTGCAGATTTCCTTATTTTATTAATTCTGGTAACGCATGAGGGACAGCAGTGTCTTTAGCCCCCCCCTCCTCCTCCTCCTCCTTAAAGAAGGCTACTCATATGTTATGTCCCATTGAGGATCAGAGAAGGGGGGAGTGAGAGGAGTGAGGGACTGGGAGTGTTGTGTGAAAAGAGTGCAGGCCAACGAGCGAGACAAAAGAGGCTGCGGCTGCATTGAATGTGCCGGTGGTGTGTCCGTCTCCGAAGCCACAAGCAAACCACATTTCCCCCCCTTTCCTCCTGGCCTTTTCTTTTTTTTTTTGTTACGCCACAGACGCCGAAGATACATCGGAGAGGGGAAACCAATTGCGATATTGTAATTGCTTGCAAAGCGCGAAGTTGAGGAGCTTCCCCTCTCGGAATCGGACCGGGTGTTTCTCCTCTTCCTCTGCCCGTCCTCACTACACGTCGAGTGCGGTGCGGTGTGCGGTTGGAGATATAACCCAGAACAAAGGAGTCTTGAAGCAAGGAATGAGCGAGCCGAGACTAGCTCTGCCATTACCTTTGAAACCGGGCCAAATGCCTCTCTGAGACCAACAATAGTACATCGGCTGCTCGTATTTCTCGACGAAGCTTTCCGCCCCGAAAGGGAGAAAGAAGAAGGACAAAAAAATAAACGCACACGGAGGCGCACACACACACAAGTCGGCGGCTACAATGTTTCCTCAAAACCGACCACCGGTAAGTAGGCTACGCTACTATGTAACCGTCTAACGAGGTTATTGTCTCACATCCGGAGCCTCCTTTGAATTTATGTGTTTATATCAAACACCAGGCTGTTTGAAGCCGTATTGAGCCTGTGTAAGAAAGTGCAACCCTGAAATTGTTTGTCTTTGTCATCCTTGCTGTGTATTTCCGGGGACTCCTTTGTGGGGGAATTATGCTCCTCCATAGGCTGCTACATGCAACATATCACTTGTTTTGCTTCATATTAACACCCTGTGTGATGTTTTCCTCATGAAGGTCGGCTAGATTGTTGTAACCCCAACGTCCAACTTTGCTGAGTGTCTTTGTGCGTGAATCTAATGTCCTTGGTGGCCACCACCACCTCCACCTCCACCACCACCAGTTCCCCAACATGGAGCCTCCTGCTATTCCCATATTATTGTAGAGTTGACCCAGATGATGAAGTGTGTGTTTGTTTGTCCCTTCCTCACAGGGCTGTGAGGAGAGGTGGGGGCGGGGGGTAGTGAGTCAGCTTGGCTTGTTGACACCTTCACTCAATGGCCTGCCCTTCTCAAGTGCCACTCATTGTTTAAAAAAGAAAATCAGCTTTTTATTCCTTCTCAATCAGGCTGATTCATACCCCCTGATTCCCTGATTTGACAGCCTGAAACCTAGAAGCGAGAAGCTAAACACCGTTGCCAAAAGTCCCTCAGTGACGGCTAGTAACGTGGCTGTAAAAATGAGACAGAAATTGGCGTGCTGTCTGTGTTTTTGAGATGGATCTCCGCGAGGTTAGGAGCGAAAATCATGCTGCATGGCTTTAATTTGTTTTAGTCGAGTTAGGTGGAGAGCTTTTGAGCAGGCTGAAATACATAAACACTGGTCCTCCAGCTGTGTGAAGTATCAATTAAGACCTGCTCATTTGCCTAACCCTCATCTCCATCCCTCAGCCATGCCACCCTGCACCCCACCCCTGACAGTGTTTTGACATTCATGTCCCATGCATTGAAACCAGATTAAGCCCACTGTGGAGTATAACTTTATGCCACTTTAATGGATTCTTCCCACAAATTCATTTGTGCAGGTGA
Source organism: Epinephelus cyanopodus (assembly GCA_026686955.1). Taxonomy (NCBI): domain Eukaryota; kingdom Metazoa; phylum Chordata; class Actinopteri; order Perciformes; family Serranidae; genus Epinephelus; species Epinephelus cyanopodus. The sequence goes on from CM048920.1 coordinate 15,221,374, forward strand.
AGACCCCTAAAACGACACATTGTTTTAATTTTTTGCAGCTTTTCTGTGTTTGCGTGAGGCTTACATTGCATCAAGCGTTGTAACTTTTATTATTTCAGTCTGTACTTCCTCTGAGTGATAAAGGGATCTTGTGAGTCCCCCTCTATCCAAACACAGCACATGCACAAACATCACACACACACCAGCAGCTGTGTATGTAGTATAGCTGACTGCAGGAAGGCAGGGCAGGAGGCAGACTGTGGGTCTGTGGTTTGCACTGTAAACCCAATCCCTCTCATCCAGCCTCTCCTCACTGTGTTCCTGTGAGAGCTCCAAACCACATCTTAATGTATGGGCAGGCGTCCCAGGGTGAGAGGAGCAGACTGCGGCGGGTCTGGGTGGAATGTTTAGGCCAGTGGCCCTGTTTCGTTTCAAGCCTTTCGCAGATCTCAACAGCACCGTGTGAGACACTCGTCCTCGGAAAGTCTCCGGCCATCGGTAGCTCTTGTTTGCACCTCGGAGCGAAGGGCCAATCAACCTGGCAAACTGTTAAATCTCTGAAATGCTGCGCTGGCAGTAACCTGTCATCACTGGATACTAGTCTGCTGTGAAGGATGTGACCCATATATTATACAAACTTGTGACCCATATTATCAAATGTCTTTTATCAAATGATGATTAAGAACGTGTTACCAGGTAGCATGGAAGTTAAAATGCTTGTGTATCGACCAAATTAAGTACATACCTAAACTGAAACTAAATATCTCATCATGTGCACAGATGTAATGAGGCTGGGGTGTCCACCGTTACATAAACACAACATAGAAACATCGGGCCCGTCTATGTGCCCAGATGATTTTGGGATTCTTCCAAATACAGTAGACTAGTTGAGAAGTGTATAGGACATGGCAGACATGGCTGGCTGTCTTCAATCCTTAATGTTCTTTCAGAGCTGCCACAATGACAGAAACATACAAGGCCAAACTGTAGACACAGACAGAAATGGATAAGAAGAAGAAAGCAAAACATCAGAGCAGAATATAAAATTGTATTCACATCAGAAACTACTGCTTTGTTTTACTGCCCGTATTAACAGTAACCATGTTAATATAAACATGGCTGACCCACTTGACATAACATAACTTAGCCATTAACTAAATGCATTTAGCAAGACAAAATGGTGGCATTAGCAAGTTTGGTTTGCCTCAATAATACTTTAAAAGGTGTCCCGTGTCCATGTGTGTGCTCATGTGAAGGAAAGTTGTTATAAAAATCTTCCTGTTGCCAAAATAGACCTGATCTGTGGGAGCTGATTATCAGAGAGTTATCAAAGACATCCAAACCTCTCCAAGGTCACTCTGAGATCAGTCATAACATTACAAACAGTTCCCTACCAACCGTTCGTGCTAAACATGTCCTGTGCTGGGGGAGGGGACTGTTAAGAGGCCACAACTGTGGGTGAACCTTGGTTAAGTTTTGCAATTTAGCCCATCAAAAGCGTTTCATGAGCAATTAGGGCAAAGACTGATCAAACAGGTTACTAATGTGTCATCACCTTTGCCATATTATGTAAACCACTGATTTGGTTGCTACCCAAACTGTCTACTGTAAACATTCATTAGAGCGGTGCTGTAGTTGTTGGTACACACTGCAGACAGCTTGGGTGTGCTGGCCGTGTAATTTTCCCCTGAATAAGTTGAATTAGATAATGCAGTTAAATTGGATTTGTTTATGACTGGTGCTCTTGCCTGTCCCAGTGGACCCACTTGAAAAGCTCATTTTATGAGGCACAGTCTCCACAGACTGTACAAACTGAGGCAGTTCCAAAGTCAGAGATGTTTCTTGTCATTGTCTTTATTATAGGGATTTCTGGGTATTGGCACGTCGTTGGTGTCTGCCAATATTGGCTTTAAAATGAACTATCAGAGTCAACCAACGTGCTTTTTCTAAATTTGGACATCGGTTATTGGTCAAATAAGTTGTTACATACCGGCATATCAGCAAAAAATCCAATATCATGCATCCTTACTTCATTAAATAAACCTGTTGGTACACTTAAGACTCCAGAGCTTATTACCTTGTCGTAGTTATGTTAAGGGTTAGTGTTTCCAAAATCAAACCTGTGTACCAGTGCCATATTACAACTTAAATGTTGTGGTGCCGTAACAATTCACCTTTTGCTAAGCCCCGCCACTTTGTGACGGTTGTCGAGCTGTCTGAGTAAGCGTGGAACTCACACTATAACAAAGTGCACCCCCTGAAGAAATATTATTACATTTATGGAAAAACAAAAAAGCCAGTGCCTGGACCTCTGCCGCTGGACGGGCAGGGAGCTCCTGGGGAAGCCAAACACTGTTCATCTGCACACACTGCGATGACACACAGCTGGTTCAGTATCGGCAAACTTTCCCCATTTCCCTTCACTGGTTCCTGTACAGCAGGGTCAGACTTTATTCAGTGTTAAAGCCATTTAAAAAGCAAAAGCAGCATGTGTATACATCCAGTAAGGCTATACCTTCAGTAGCTAGCTAGATAACCCTACAGTTTTCAGGGTTTGATTTTGGTTTTGGAACAGGAAGGAAACGCATATATCCTTTCCAACCTCTCTAGATAACTAGCATCATTATTACAAATGCCCTACGCACAATGTTTAGCTCGAAATTCACAAAGCTAAAAATCTGAAAGAGAGTCTATGGAGCACAGCCAGGTAGTTGTTGGACCTTACGCCACCTTGAAAATTTAAATTTTTCATGAAAAGATTGATAAAGCAAAGTTATAACTTGAGGACTTTTCTTTTTTTGGCTAATGGCAGAGAATAGCAGTGACTGTAGTAAACATCAGCGACAACAGAAAGCGAGACTGCAGCTTGTGCTGGTGTATCAATACTGCCGAAAATGAGTATCGACATTGTCTCAAATATTCAAAATGGATATGTATTGATATATCAGTATTTTTGACACAATGCTTCCTAATGTTTTGTTCAAGCACAAGCAGTACTTGGTGACTTCACATCACGCCATGAGCACCTTGGTGTACTGTCACTGTTCTCACACTGCAGCGCTACAACAACAGCCAAAGTGCATCACAAAACAGGTCCTGGAGCAGTGCCTCAGATCATCATATGAAGTCTGTTTAAAGATCCATATGTGAATGCCAGCACGCGTGATAAAGATCCACTCTCTGATCTCTCTGAAAAATGTGTTTTCAATTAAATACTCCAAATATCACTTTGGCCTGAATCTTCATCTCTGTATCTCCTATCATCTCAACCCATTCAAGGAGGTCGTCTTTCAAAATTATTATCTCGTCAGTGGGTATAGATAAGGTTAAGGGAGGCACAGGCTGTTGTGGGGAGAGTACTTTGAATGTGTGGCTGATATGAGGCCTTTCTCCTCTCTGTCCTCAGAGCTAGCATAAAGCGAGCCTCCACTCCCCCAGTCCTAGCATGCTTTTAGCTCTTTATCACCACTGTTGTCCAGTGGTGAGAGTGTGGCTATCGATCAGGAGCTCGCCTGCTTTGCTCAGCCACCGATTAGATGGAGAGAGAGGGAGGCAGAGGGAGAGAGAAAGAAAAGGCAGGAGAAAACGAAGGAGAAGAGGCTGAAGGGATCTCAGGTTTACACAAGCTGTTGTGGAGGTGTCTCGGTGGAAGGAACAAACGAGCTGAGGGGGTTACCTAATAAAAGAAGGCACCTCCAGCAATTAAGCCAGCTGACAGGCAAACTGTGGCGCTTCGCTAATGTGGGCTGACAGCAGGGAAATTTGAATAACGAGGCTTGCGGGAGGAAGGAGAGAGGAATGAGGATGCGGAGGGGGTTGGGGGGAGGAAACTGAGAAAGAAAGATGTGTGGGGCTAATGAAACAGGTGCCTGGCAGCCCCTCCCCTCTAAGTGCAGGAATCATTGAGAGATTACCAGCGCGTTTCTCCAGCACAGAGCCAAGCAGATAGCCACTTGATGGAGGGTGGGGGGGATGGAGGTGGGGGCAATGAACCTGTGTCTTTTCTTCTCCACCGCAAGCCGCTTTAACAATGCAAATCACCGCCGAATGTTGACAGTCGTGTTTGAATAATTTGATATAAGAAGCTTTCACATCAAACGCTTTCTGAGAGAGGACAGCGTATTGACATGTTTCATGGCCCTCGGAGATGGGGAGGTGTGTTTTTAGGCGTGTGTGGGTGGATACACACAGATACACATTCAGAAATGCTATTCTGGGTTAGACCTACTGTCACTACGTCCTTGGTGGTAGTCAGATGAGAGAGGGAAAGAGAGAGAGCTTGGTGGGTGTTTACTCTGATGATCGACTCTGTGGGTAAGCAGTGTAATTAGTGGCCTGACTAATGGGCCGAGCTATATGAAGGGAGGCAGCAGCACAGCATCTTCCCAGCTGAAGGAGACAGACAGACAGACAGAGACGGCGCTCCGATTAAACAAATAAGAAACTGTAATCCAAACATTTGGTGTGGGATTTTTTTTTAGCCGTGCTAGCGGCATGGCTGTAGGGATGGCAGCGAGTCGGTCCAGCTCCAGACTGAAATACTTCAACAACTATTGGCTGAGCTATGATGAAATACAGTGAAAGACCTTCATGGTGCCCAGAGGATGAATCCTTATGACATTGGTGGTCCACTGGCTTTTCGTGTTTTCACTTGAACTGCAAAATATTTCCAGTAGGCTTTGGTGGTTTTAAATGGCAACTTGGGGTTCAGTAGCTTACTCAAGGATACTTCGACATGTGGAATGGAGGTGCCGTGGATCAAACCGCTGATCTTGCGATAAGTGAACGACCCTCTCTACCTCCTGAGCCACAGCCACAGGGTATCATGGCCTGGCAAGGTATTTAGAAATCCTGAAGGTATGATTCCCAATACCGACAAAGATACAGATGCTCCACTTTCTTTTAACTGATATGGAGATGCTGTATTGAGGGGGTTGTAGTGTACATCATGCACCACCAGAGGTCAGTCTCTACAGCTGAAACAGACAGCTGAGCTGAGAGAGATGGCGATTGCAAGTGGAGTGATGGGGATAATGTTACAGGACTAGTAAAAAACAAAATGTGCCTTTTCCCCTGTCAGGGAGTGCTGCCTCAATTAACTTTACCTTGACATGGCTTCTTCCCACTGCAAAAGTAGTTTAATACCTACATAATTGTATTAAACACATCATGACTGCTCAGCCCACTGATTTGTTAGTATCCGCCATGGCAGCAAGTGTCATTGAGTCGCAAGTATTTAAACCGAGTAAAACTCTTCTAAGTAGGCTAACTGCATATTAGATACACAGCCTTTTAAGCCAGACAGTGGCTACATGCTACAGTGATGCTCAGCTTTTTATATTGTTTTTTAAACCCCAGTGAAATGTCAAACGGTATGGAGGGTTTGAAACCTACTTCCTTTCTCTGACCTCTCCTCTAGTGCCACCATTAAGTTCACATTTCTTCTTAAATGTCTTGTCATCTATTCACTGGATTGCTACAACATTTATTTCAGACATTTGTGTTCCTCTAAAAACGTGATTTCTGTGACCCCCTGACTTTTCATCTTGTGCCATCATCAGGTCAGAATCTGAATCGCAATGTTTTTGTTTATAACCAAATACATGTAAGACATTCCCATCAGCCCAGGCTGTACTTTGTGTCTCGAGCTAATTAGCAAATGTTAGCATGACATCACACTAAATGAGATGATGATCACCAGGGCTGCATAATATATCATGGTTTTATTGTCATCACAGTGTCAACTCGTGTAATAAACACATCGTGACAGACTGTGATACTTTGAACATAGTGTCAAAGTATTAAATTACACTTTGTCTGTAGGAACTGTTTTGTCTGATACAGACAAGCTGTCAACTCCCTGGCCAATCAGACAGAGCCTTTGTTGCAAGGTTGAAGGATTGCAGGAGAGATGATGTGGCACAAGGACAGATTCTGTACAGGCCTGAGTCAAGAACTGAGTACACTTTAATATCTGTTTATTGTAAGACAACAGTATTGGATATCGCTTATTTCCTCATACCGTGCTTCCCTAATGAACATAGTTAAGGTTACACTTGCTCAGATTTATTCTAAAGCAGCTCTGTGCCGAAGTACAGTCTCACAGAGCTGCTAGCTTGTCTGCTTTCATCCTGTTAACAGGCAAAATTTTTACATTGAATTTAAACTTTCTTGGCATGAGCGAGAATCTCTGACCAAAGCTGGACACAATCTGTGTTCAGGATTTGTAACGAACACAGTATGGCAGACTAGAAACAAGAACATGGCAACCGCTCATAACAGCGTAGTGGGAGCTTTGTGTCGACAAGCACTTGGAAGAATCCTTTTCTTTGATGCTACATGTGAGAAACGCATTTTCAGTGGTGAAAATTGCAAAACAAGGAGGATGGAAGAGGTCATCCAAGAGGAATCCGTTTCTCTCCTCATCCTCTGCAGACGTACCGAGAAGACACAGAGGAGTTTGCTTTTAAGTGAACCTAATATTCTTATGGTCACACAACCACATAATAACACTGATGGCCCCATTTCAGCTCCATTAGCAAATTTATGTATCACTGTGGGTCACTGCGGCTTGTGAGGATTGAGACACGTCTTGCGGATTCCCGTTGATATTTGACGTAGCAGCTACAGTCATGTGTGAATACAATAAAGTGCATGTGTGCTTGTAAATAGTTGTGGAGAACTGCGTAGTGCACACATCCACTTAGTGTTTGTAGTGGGCTTGTGTGGGTGTGTAGTCTCGTCTGTGTGTGTGCGTGTATGTGTGTGCACATGTGTTTTTGTGGGTGGGGGGTAGAGCAAGGATGTGAGGTCATAGTGGTTTGTTGCTTGCGGTGTAATTAGTGGTTACTCAAATGAAAACAGGAATGATTTCATTCAGGGAATGCCACGATGTTAATGGTCCCTTCACATCAGAATTGAGTGTGTGCACGGATGCTGTTTTTGTACACTGTTTTTTCAGGTGCATACATTTGTTTGTGCATTTGTGTCTCTTTGCATTCGTGGGGTTTGTTGCACGTCACCTTGGACATGATGTGTGTGCAGAGCATATAACCTGATCTGTTGCTAGCGCAGTGCTGTGTTCAGCTGTTTCTCACCCAGTAGCATGTTTAAAACATCCTTATTGGATTGTTTCCTATCCTATCCCACTAACGGGATGTGAGGTGTAATTTAAATCATTTCTATTCCCATAGATGACTCGTTCACGCGCCCGCGCTCTCTCTCATCCCCTCATCATCAGGTCCTCATTTAATCATTGCAATTGACTTAGGCCTTCCAGGGCAGAGAGAGAGAGAGATTAGTGCGAACATGTGTGTGCGTGCCCATACATCTGATGTGACCGGGCTGTTCTCATTCAGCTTGTGCAATAGGTGGCCTTAAACCCCCTAACTTTAGCCTATAGCTTTCTCAGCTGGCTTTCTGGAACGGAACAGATCACAGCGTGACAGCGCCGGGCTGTTTGGGGGCCTGTAAACACCTCCCCACTGACTTTTCTAAACAGATGAGTAATCAGATGATCTCTAATCATATCAGAGACAAGCTTTCATTCCTTATGCTACCCCACCTCTAGCAATCCCTCCCCAGCGTTACAGAAACCGACTCTGCGATGGCAAGAGCCACAGGAAGATCCAGTCTGTAATTGTGTAACAGCGATTTTCAGTCTATGTAAGCTTTGTTCAAGGGCAGATGGCGTGTCTCTTGTTTGCTCTCGAGCCGGGACGTGGCCGAGAGGGAGGGAATAACTGAGTGTAGGATTATCAGGTGAGGCTCCCAGCCTAGATCCATTCCCGGAGGTCACCGGGTCAGCTTGACAACCCGACCTCTCACTTTAAAGCCTGCTCAGCTGTTTGCCTCATCAGGAGTTGAGACAGACTAATAGCAGCGGTTCATAGGAAATGCAAGGCGTAGGAAAGAGGGTTATGTATGCCAGGATGGGATCGATGCTTTGCCTGTGTTTCCAAGACAGCATCTGTCTTGTGCGTCCAGTCTAGTCTGGTGTGAATCATCATAACAACAAACCTAACCAGCAGTCTGGAGTTGTGCGTAAGGTCCTGAGTGGCTGAGCCAGCAGAGAGATGGTGGTTTCCTCTACCCAGAAAAAAAAAAATCAGCTTTTTTCTTTCTCTCTCTTGAAGAAGTCCAGCTCTCTCTTGCTTTATCCATGTGTGAGGAAGATGCTCTCTCCCTCCTCTCACCTGTCCTCTGGAGACACGCAGTGTTCAAAAAGAAAAGCACAAAAATACTGAAAAGAAGAAGGGAGTGATAAAAAGGAGAGAGAAGAAGGATAGTCGCCTTTTTCTTCCATCCTCCTTCCATCCTCTTATAAAACGGCCTTGGTGCTCTTTTTTTCCCCCTGTGAAGAGTAATTGCTCTGTGTGTGTGTTGTGTGAAAGAGGAGGGGAGGCTGTGTGTGTGTGTGTGTGTGTGTGTGTTTAATCATGGGTTTTTGTGTGAGGAAAGGGGAGTGTGTATGTGTGAGCAACACTGACAAAATGTGTGTGTGTGTCTTTGTGAGGGTGAGTGTGTAGAGTGGGTTTGTGTGTATAAAGGAAAAGGAGTGTGTGTGTGTGTGTGTGTGTGTGTGTGTGTGTGTGTGTGGGCTGTCTGTGCTCTAGGAGGGGGATCTGGCCGACAGATTGAGAGCAGCTTGTTAGAAAGAGGAACAATGAGGCCACAGCCCCTCTCCTATCTTCTTTTTTTTGTTCCTTTCCTTTTGCTCCTTTTCTCTTTTTCCTCCTCTTATTTTCATCTTCTTTCAAAACACACTCTCGGCCTTCTCCTGCTCTTCTCTGTATATTTCCGATGTTCTCACTTGCTAGTCTCACCCACATTATCTTTTCATCCATCTTATCTTTTTTCTTTCAACCTCTCCAGTGTATTCAACTCAGATCACTCTCTCTTCACTCTTCACTCTCCTCCCTTCTTCCTCTGTCCTTAGATTCCTCTTGTCAGATAATGTTTCACCTGCTGAAACACCTCCCACGTTTTTATTTTTTTTCTCTGTCTCCCCCCTCGGTACGTCTCACGCTATCTATACACATGTGGACATTCATGTTTCCTTACACGCATACATACACGTACTGTAGGTGCTGTGCTGGCACGCTCTGCTCTGCTCTCATCACATCAACATGCAGACGCCTTGAACATCTTTCATACGCTCCCTCTGGCATTCTCTTTGGCATTGGAGTTGAGTGATGTTGTGATTAAGTGGTTAATTAAACATCATTAATGCATGACAGACATCGCTGATGTGTAGGACATCAAGATGTGTGTTGTTTTCTTTAAAAAATACAAGTTAATCATTAGTGCTGTCGTTCTGCTCGCGTGTATGCCTACCGTCAATGAGCTCAGCTTGTAGGCTATTTTATTGAGCTGGAAAAGTGGGCAGGTTTTTTTTCCCCCTGGTATTCCCCCGGGATATTTCAAGTGTGATGTACTCACGGGCATGGCGTGACTTAAAGCAAACCCCTTAAGTAGAAGTGAAATGTAAAATAAACATTAAAGAGAAGAGACATGGTAAGCAAAGGAAAAGTCCCAGAACTAGGTGCGGAAATTAATTGATTAATAAATTAATTAATTGTCAAAAAATGTTTTCATCATACATTTTCCATGGCAGCGATTCACATGAAATTTAAATGAAATATAGGCATAACTCAATAAAACTACTGATAAAGAAATTGTAACATTTTCATTCATAAACAATTATGTGTATTAAAGTGGAATGACACAGGGAAAAGTGCTGAACACTAGGGATGGGGAAAAAAATCAATACAGCATAGTATCGTGATATTTTTGTTATCAAAAAAATTATTAATATGACAAATACAATTTAAACTTTAGCTAGGCTACTCAAATAATATAATCAATTGCTTTTTCAGTCCACTAGAGAACTAGGGACAGTTTTATGAATGGTAAAAAGTTCCGCACAGCTGCTTTAAGATACTTCCTGTACGGAGAAACTAATCTCTCAAAGTGTTTGAATGGGATTTTGGCCTATTTCTCCACACAGTCTTTAAATCTTGGAAATTTTACAGGGGCTGTTTCTGAATTGAGAGAAAGAATTTCAACAGTTAGTGTCCTCAGTTCCCAAACACTTACTGAGAGTTGTTAGAAGAGAAGTTGATGTGACGCAGTGGTTAACATGCCCCTGTTCCAACTTTTTTTGGTAAAAATTCAGAATGAGTGTATATTTACCGAAAAAAAAGAAAAACCCAAATGTATTAATTTGATCACTAATTTGAAAAGGTAAGATTCGCAAATTATGCATTCTGTCTTTATTTATGGTTTACACAGCTTCCCAACTTTTTTGGAATCAGGTTGTAACTATCACCGGCTTCACTGTCCAATCTGGTCAGCGTTAGTTTGTCATAATTTACAAACAGGCTCTGTGTGGCAAATGTTTTGCTGTACATACCTGTAAGGGGAAATGTCAAAAATACAAAGCTATGTTTCTTGATTTATATTTATTCAAAATTACACGTGGATGATGACTGCACCATAATAAATCCCCAGTGAGTCAGTCTACATGACTACCAAGTTCCACTGCTCTCCTAGAGCAGCGGTTCCCAACTGGTGGGTCACGGGCCCATTCTGAATGGACCGCAGGTGACTCATAAACATGTCAAGTTTGTAAAAAACACATCATTTTTAAGTACAGTCAATTACCAGCACAGAGCTTTTATTCTGAAGCTTTCTGCTGTAGAGTGAGTGACTAACGGACAGCTACATGACACAGACAGCAAACTAGCTTGACGACGTGGCCAAATACAAGTATGACGGTGAATGTATTTAACTGTGGGATCTCAGACTAATGAATAAGGAGAAATCTGGACCCTGTGGCTGGACCAGTTGGAAACCACGGTCCTAGAGAATGTTGCCTTTCGTACTTTATTGGTAAATATTACAAATCTGTAAAAATTCAACTCTCTGTATTGTAAAAAACACCAGAAATTCAACAGCATTTCAGGCTTATTCTTTGTACCCTTTATATAAAATTTGCTCTGCTATTTGGGGATTTTTATCAGATCTAGCAATCCTACTTGGCAATGACTCTAACAATGTCCTCCCACAGTTTTCCCGTTTTCTTACACCTCATAAACTAACACAGCCATATTAAAAGTAGTTTGTGCTCTCCTGTAAATTACAGTATGCGACTATCACTTAACCTCGCCGTCGTACTTGACCGTTGTGAAGCCTGTGAAACGGCTGTCCCGGGCTCTGTTGGCCTCTGCACTCTGTTATTTTGACAGAGAGCCAAATCGACTGACAGACGGACAGCCCCCACCACCCTCATAGTCCAGCTCTCAGCCCCCTTTTGTCTGCCTGTCCTGCAGCATTACCCCTATGGTTGTAGTCTCCTAATTGCTTCTGAACCCTGCAGAGATGGGAGACTAAGCACAGGGGTTGGGAGGGGTCTTCAGCCATGATGGAGTCCCTTTTTTCACCCCACTTCTCTCCCTCCCACTGCTCTTATTTCTTTTATTTCTTCCTTCTACTAAGACTTGCAATTAAACAAAGTGTGCTCATTTGGCTAAGAAGCTGTTGTACCTCTCCACCCTCCCACCCAAGTCTTGGTGAACCATTCACCTCTGGCTCTGCGATGACAGTGTCTGGTGGTGTGTGCAGATACGGTGGTCATGTAGATCTTTGCTTCCCGCGGTTGTTTAGTAATGTCGATTACAAATGCAATTAGACAGAAATTGCTCGGCCATCAGCTCTGCGATGTTTTTTTTTTTAAATCGGATGTCAAGAATAATTGTAATAAATCTGTGCTACTAAGTCTGTCATAATCAAAACCTCTAAGTCGTCTGTTTTCTTCTCTTCTCAGGCACCTCTGCAGCCACCCCCAGGATCGTCCGCTTCAGTGGTGGCAGCCGCAGCAGCAGCAGCTGCAGCAGCATCGGGGACGCCCCAGTCACTGAAACTTACCTACCCAGAAACTTTGGACCGCATCAAGGAGGAGTTTCAATTCCTCCAGACCCAATACCACAGGTGGGTGTTTTAGAGTCTTTACAGTGATTTATACGGCCTGAGCTGGTGGTTCCCCTCAAGTCTTACACTGAATTACTGTGGTTAAAAAATTCAAGGCACTGTATTGCGTCAGGTACAGGTGAGATGATGAAATATGGTCGGGGAAGGCCAGTTTGGGTAACAGATCCATGAGTCTGAAGACTTATCAGAGCGCTGCACAGCAGTTTGTAATGCTCCTAGACAGGATTTTACAGTGCTGTAAAGTTATCACAGAGGCAATCATTTTTAGGCTCCATCTGGACGACTGAGAGGCGAACAGTAGAAATACCCCGCTCACATCATAAACTAATCTACCATAAATGAGCATTTGCATGTATTTAATTGGCCAGTGCCGTGTGTTGCATTGAGCTGTGGCAAAAGCTGAGCCAGGTTCAACTTTTTTTTGCCAGACGACAGATCGTTTTCTTTGCCCTCTCCTGCTCTCCTGTCTTACACATGTACATACACACACTCTCACGTCTCAGAGGTGATGCAAGGCTGTGTGACTAACTTTCTTGGCACAGTTTCCTGGATAAATGGTAGCATATTTGCTTTTTTTTTCTCAGAGAAAGACATGCATACATTAGCTTGAGTACGAGAAGTATGCCGGCTACTCTTCCTGCATTACTGTATGCTGTGTTGGATGTTCAGGAATGTGCCCAGAATGTGGGATTTGAGCTGGCTGTGGAGTCCCAGCCTTCTCTCCCTCTGTTCTCGTGGCACACCTTCACAGGGTCCCCCACCCCCCTCACTCTTCTCCCCTCACCCTGCTTTGATTTAGTCAGCCAGAATCTCCCCTCCCTCCCTTTCTGTCCCACTTCAAACTTCTTTTGTGCGCTGCCCCTGGCCAGAGCCCCTCTAACCCCTGTGGCTATTGCTGCTTCCCTATACACACAAATGCCTCTGTGTGTGTGTGTGTGTGTGTGTGTGTGTGTGTGTGTGTACACTTGTAGTGCTATTTTGCACTTTCTAGAGCGCCTTGCCAAAAACAGAGGACTGATTTTATGGGTATGGAGACATTGATTTTTTTTTCCTGACTCTCCTTAGTGGTATTTAATAGCATGGCTGACTGCTGCTCATTTGCTAAACAAAATCTGATGAGCCAAGGGGGTTCTGTGAATGCAGCATTCGGACCACAGACAGTCATTTTCAAGCACCTTAAATTACACAACTGCTCCGACCTGCTGTGCATTCTATAGCGTAAGGCAGCATGCATCTATAAACCGTAAGCTGTCATTAAACATCATGTGTTGGGCTTTTTTATGGCTTTATTAGGTAGGTGAGAGTAGAGAGAGGAGGGAGGAAGGGGACTATAAGCTTTATTTGCAGGACCATAAATGTACAGAGTGTATTTTACAATACATTAGTGTTTCCTGTTTCGTGTTGGCTCACTTTTGATATGTTTGTCCTGTTTAACTACAGTATGACCAGTTGAAGATGCTGGGATATTGGCTGATAGGTTGGTTGAACTTTTGCTCACTGGTTGTTGCAGATTAACACTTTATTTAGTAATTGTTTCCATATTGGTTCATTTAAGACAGTGGGAGTCATAATATATCATCATCTGTTACTGTCCTGACCGAAAAGATGAGACATTACTTGCTCACTGTCATCTACTCCCAGTTCTTCTGAGTGGAGATGAAGACGTCTTGACCACAAATGGTGGAATTGTTTCAACCACAGTGATCTGAAGAAGACCATTTGTGGTTGTGTTATATCCATGTATGGTAAAATAATTTAATGGAATAGCAGTATGAGGGTTTTTTTATCTTTTCTGCAGAGTCCTTCTACACTAGGCCTGCAAAAACAAACATTACCCAGACATATCACATGAACCACTGCCAGACAAGGTCCCACATACCTGCACTTTTCCAGCACAACACTAGAAGCTGGCGTTGCCCCCAAACACTTTCAGTTTAGTACCCTTAGATGAGCACCTAAACCATAGATCTGTTTTATGTTTCCACTGTAAACTGTACCCTTAAGGTAGGCAGAGTTCTTACCACATGGTAATAGCTGCGTCACATGCAGCTCTCTCGCTGTTCGTCCACTGCATGATGTTCTGTGACATTTTCAAAGCAAAAAAAAACAGACTGGAGTGTTTAGAGCAGGAATGACGCTCTGCCATGTTTTTTTCTCTGTAAGTAAGTAAATAAAATACTCACATTTCACACAATCTTGTTGAAATTCAAAGACACCTTTTTTGATACAAGTCATTGAAGAGAGACAATAAAAATAAATGGATTGGTCAGCATCGTCAAATTGACTTTTAAGGTCTATTGATTGATTCACAACATCAAGGCATGCATTTAGTAACATGCAAGAAAACGTTCAACGTTAAAAGTTGCAGCTAGCTGCCGGCAGAGGTTTTTGAACAGCACAGTGAATTCACTTAAGTTTATTAAGTCTATAGCTGCTGACTGTGAACTGGTAAAAGTTTTTAGTTATATTTCACTAACGTATGTTAACTTGGCACCGTTGGAACAGTGATTATTGAAGTGTCAGTTCTCTATTGACCAATCAACAGACTGCTGCGTTCTAGATTTACCTTTTAAGCCGTTTCCACCAAACAGTGCAGTATGGTACAGTTCAATTCAGTTGGGTTGCCTTTTTTTCCGTTTCCACTGTGAAAAGTTGTGGATGGTACCAATGGAACCGTTCTGTACGGTCACCCATTTTTGGTCCCCCCTCTGTTGGGGTACCTAGCACACAGATCTGGTACTAAAACGTGGAGCTGTGAACACTGCAGTCTGTTGATTGGTCAATAGCAGACAGTCACTCTGCTCAGGGCTGAGTTGTGGCCGGTTATGAGGCTCATGTAACCACTGTTCATACCGTGGAGAGTTTTACATATATGAGTAAACTATAATTAATTTCGACCAGATTATGTGAGCTTCATATATTCTAATCCTCGCTTCGAGAAAAAAAGAGCAGCAGAGTGTTGTTCCTGTGGGCTCCAGCAACACTAAACCCCTGAGCTTGCCTGAGAAGGACTAAATGCACAAACAAGCTAATTTTAAATATCCCATGGAGAGAGACTCTCACTGCAGCCTGTTCTATTTTGTTCTGAAAATGTTGGTGTGCAGCCTCGTTCTGTGGACAATAAGCAAGGTGCAGACTTTCATCTGTGTCACCGGAGATGAGGAAATACAGTGAGTGCTGGACGGAGCAGTGCGTGACAACAACCTCGCCCACATGAAAGAGCACTGTTTGTGGTGGAAACGCTCGGCACTCTTGGTTTCAAAGGCACCATACTGATAGTGTTTGGTGGAAACAGGGCTTTCGTATTGATTCAATGTGCTGGGTACCTCAACAGATGGGTGACAAACACAAAAATAACCATTCTTATGCTTAACAGATTGAACTAAACTGAATCAACTACACAGTGGAAACAAGGCTGTAACTGACCGCATCCTGAGCTTGTCATCCTTTCTGATATTTGTTTGTCCATCTGGATGTACACTGAATTTAGTCTCAACTTTGGAGAATACCTTGTGTACTCAGTGAATCAGAGGACAACCCAAGGTCATCACCCTGTGACTATTTTTGAAAAAATCCCCCCTAAACATATCTGCATAGCTCCTGTGAACCACCTTTTGAGCGGCACTGACCCAGACAAATCAAGCCTTTCAGAGAACACGAGTCACCCCTGGATCTGTTGGTTGAGACTGTGTGATCAGCTCTACTGGCAGCCGTTCAACGTTACACCTCGTGTTACAAAACACCTGGAGCATCGCCCTCTTGCCAAGCGCTGGTACTGAGAACTAGCGAGCAGGATAAACAATAAATGAGTGATGAGATTAAGAACACGATTGGGAGCAAGCGCGAGCTTGTGATTCCATCTGCATCTTCCAGTTTCGATACCACAGCGTGCTGTTTTAGCAGGCCTGGATCAGGTTTCCAGGAAAGCTTTGTTCAACCTTCCTACAAGCTTCTCCAACAGCCCACAGGCTGTTCTGAGCACTAAACTACATAAGTTATGCACACACTGCATAAGACTACAACTGAAAACTAATACTGTAACCATAGCTCATAACAATAGCAACAGTTATTGGAACAGATTGTGTTGTCAGATGGCCGGTAGGTATGTACGGAAGTGAAATGCAATCACTTGAGAAAAAAGTATTTGCCTTGTTTTTCTGAATTAACGAAATTATTATCTCCAAATTCTGTGTAGAGATTTCATGGAATAAAAAAATCTGCACTTGTTTTTCTGAATTTATGGGGTAATAATCAGAAAAAGGAGGATTGGAGGTTATTTTCTTCATTCCAAAAAAAAACAATCAGAATTATTTTTCCATGAAAATATTCCTCACAATTCTGAGACAATAATGACGTTTATTAAGAAAAACAGGGCAAATGTTTTTTCTCAAGTGAGTACTTGACGCTTGCATAGGTGTGAGCCTGTTAATTGACTGATTGGTTTTGCTTGCTGATAATTGCCATACAGACTGCAGTAAACATGTTGTGTTTTAGAGACACAACAACAACAACAACAACAACAACAACAACAACGCTGGCACTTTTGATTTTGAACATTACCATTGAAAACTGAACCACTGCTGAAGACTGTTGCTGGTATTGTGATGTTATGATCATGTTAGTGTTCATTCATTTAGCCTATCCTAGCTGACATAAGGCGAGAGTTGGGGTACACCCTAGGCAGGTTCAGGACAAACTATCACAGAGCTGACACATAAGCCCTATTTCCACCAAACACTTTCAGTATGGTACCTTTGGAACCAACAGTAACCTTAAGACATGGTACCTAGACCCTAGCGTTTCCACTGCAAACAGTTCTCTTTCATGTGGGCAGGGTTGTTGTCACTCACTGCTCCATCCAGCACTCACTGTATTTCGTCTTTATCAGTCTGCACCTTGTTTATCGTCCACAGAATGAGGCTGCAGGCTGACATTTTCAGAACAAAATAGAGCAGGCTGCAGTGAGAGTCTCTCCATGGGTTATTTGAAAATAGCAGGTTTGTGCATTTAGTCCTTCTAAGGCAAGCTCAGGGGTTTAGTGTTGCTGGACTCCACAGGAACAACGTTTCACAATGTTTTTTTTTTTTTTTTTTTACAGAGTGCAGTTCACATAGTCTGTTCACGACGCTTGAAGAGCCACTCATTACTTAAGAGTCTGTCATATAAAAACTTAAGTGATGGTCAAAGTTGTCACAGTGAAATTTAAGGTGTGCTGATGGATTCACGTCGTCAACTCATGCATTAAGTAAGTTACAAGTTGTCGGCAGTCGGCCCAGTGAATTAAGTTATTTTTTCTCCACTCCAGCTGCTGCAAGAGGCAGCGAAACATCCTTTCATTTTATAGTTACAGTTTACTTATACATGTGAGACTTGCTGCGGTATGTCTGTTGTGAGGCGACAATGCTAACCACTGCAGCACCGTGCTGCCACATTAGTGTTGTGATATTGTAAACCTATTGCAGTCCAAATTAATTATTCCACATCAAACCAAGTGAATTGTGTTTATTCAATCTACAGAGTTACAAAATCACAAGTTTGCCCAGGGAAGCAAAGTCAAATTAAAAACATTACATTTATCATTTACAGTTGTCTTTTCCACATCTAAAGTCTGATCACAAGCAAAACAGTGGAATTTGACATCAGTTTTATTACCACTCTGTCTATATTCACCACACACTCAGTTGCCAGTTTATAAGGTACACATAGCTAAAAGTAATACGACAGTTTTGCAATAAAGCCTACATTCATGAAGCTTATAATGTTCTGTTTTTAGTTTAGTTTTAGAAGTGTTGATTCAACTTTATGGTCAGTTAATTTGTGGTGCTGTTGAAGTGTATTGTATTATTTTGTTTGGCAGATGTTTCTACTATTTTGTCCACCCCATTTATAGCAACAGGGGAAGAATATGTCAGTTAGGTGTTCCTAATAAAGTGGCAAATGAGTTTACACGATGATGTTGGACAAATGTTATGATGAATACATTGTTCAGTTTTCTGTTGGTGTTATTTTAAATGCATTTCCAATGCTGGCAGCTGAAACATGGATGGAAATGATTATATTGCTTTACCATGCTTTTATTAAGGCGTTTTGTGTTGATGTGTACGGCGATTACCAAGGAGCCCAGTCATGCGTGTCAACTTCTCTTGAGCCATATGCTACTCTCAGGTCATAAAACCACCATTATGTTGTAAAAACAGGAGTTACCCTTTAATATCACAAGCAGCACCATAAACCCACTTAACTTTTTCCATAATGGTGAAACTCTTAGAAGCTGTTAGAGGCCAGTTTGCTTTCCAAATGTAAACCCTAAAAAAGCAGTGGTTTTGAAGAGTTTCCAGGCAGATAGTGGTCAGCAGGATTAGCGGTGGCCTTGTTTAGTCCTCCAGCAGACGGGTCAGTGTGCAGATCCACATCTGATTGCAAGCTTCACCTTCATGTAATCAGACCCACTTGTGCACCATTCACACACTGCGGGGAAGACATGACCTGAACGCCCACTGAGAGCCAGACACAAACACACTGACCCATTCAGGCAGACTCCCAATCAGATGCATGTGCTTAACACACACTTACACATGTACGGTCCTCCCCAATTATCTCCACACACAAATAGATGTTGTCTAGGAATAGCAGGGCTTAGTTGTGTGTTTTGTCTGCAGCGAAGGTGGCTGGATTCTGATAGATGCTGGATTAGACGGCAGGAAAGAGACGGAGGGAAGGGATTAGCGCTGATGAGCTGTGTGTGTGTGTGTGTGTGTGTGTGTGTGTGTGTGTGTGGGCGGTAGGATGGATGGGTGGGTGGGTGGGTGACAGTGTGCGTTTCTATCTTTGTGTGCTGCTTGTTGGTTTTGGTGGTGGCATGTGTGGTTGGTATGAAGGGATCAGAGATTTCTAAGGAAGCTAAAGAAAGCGAAGGGTTAATTAATTAAAAGGTCATTGGCGGGTCAGCTGCTCTGATTTTATTGCGTGTGTGCGCGCACGCGTGTGTGTGTGTTAACTATCTAAACGGGCTGTAATCAGCAGACTGAGGGGAGATGGGAGGAGCTGCTGACACAGAGCTCTCATTACTGTAATTCTCTTTCTATAAACACACACACAGACACAGACACAGGTTGCATTGTGTGTAACTCTTTGTGTGTGTGTGTGTGTGTGGTCTGTAGAGTAAGTACTTGCCGCTTACACGCTGCCACTCATCACTTACGAGCTCCTCCACTCATCTCTTCCCAAATACTGCACAGCAGCAGTAACTGACACACACACACACACACACACACACACACACACACACACACACACACACACACACACACTCCCTGAGGATACATTCACACTAATAAGTTATTGTTTGAAAACACATAACTATAGCTGTACTATACGTCTAGCGTCCACACTACCGTGGCATTTTGGAACCACGAAAAAAGAGGACCTTTGAACACTGCTGACTGCGTTTAGTTTGAAAACTTGGGGTTGCGTTTTTAGTCTGGACGGATGGAAATGGAGACCTTTGGAAACAATGACACTGACATCCATGTTTGCTTCCTTGTTGGGTCTCATCAGTCACAACGTGTCAAGTCAAACATATCTTTAGGTCTTCATACCTGTTGTGAGTTCATCGTCCTTGTGTGGGTACTCCTCTCCCATTGACATAAATTCATTCGACAGTGGATGCACTCTTGTTGCGTACCGCTCCAATATGTTGCGTATTTGCTTTGCAACAACTCCCAGTCCCTTTTCCGACACCTTGACCACCTAATACCTTTGTTACTTTCAGTTACAGTTCTACCTCATTATTGTTCCATGCAAAGAAATCTCTGGTCCTACTTATCGCCATCTCTGTAGTATTTTCTGGAACCAAGCAACTAGACATCGACTGCTAGTGGATTTTTTAAAAGCTGATTTAATATCGATAGTTTGGAAAAGGAAAAAGCTGATATCTCTCCACCCACCCATTCCCACAAAAATGTAAGAAAACATAAGATTAAGATGAGACTAAAACCTAACGTGGCTGGATTGTGTATTAAACACTGGATGGCTTTTATTTTGAAATTAGGGCTTTTAATTTGAAAAAGTAAGCAGTGACATTGGAGACAAGTTCCGTCGATAACGACAGTTTGTAAAAATAACAAAAAAATCCACACATTATTCCTAACTGACTGAGTCTCTGTCTCATATGTAATAGCAACCTGGAATAAGTGTGTTCAGGGCCAGGGTTGGGAAAAATTATGGTCAGGTTCAAGAAGGACATGACATGTGCACTTTTTGTAACGTGCACCCAGAGACTGTTGTTGTGTTGTTCCAGACTTGCGAACACATTTCGGAGTCTGTAGCAAAGTATCAGTCGCTTTATATCGGACTGTATCTATGATGCTTTTGTGCTTTGCTTTAAGGATGTACTGTTTGGGTTTACAAGTTATAAGAAAGACCTATAAAGTGAATATTCCCTGTGTAATCTCATCATATTGCTGGCCAAGTTCTATACCCATAAATGTAAAGTATTAAAAATCAAACCCTTTTAAAAAGGAAGCAGAATCAGGACTTCATATACCTAAAGGCAATAGAAAAGCTGTAAAAAAAAAAAAAACCCTAATTTGTGCACCAAGTTTAAGATTCTGTGATAGTGCTAATTTAGTTCTGGTATGATTTTGTTGCATATCTTTTATTTATCTGTATCATAATTTGTTTGTAACCCCTGGCATTGCCTGTCTGTCTCTTTGTTGTTCCTTATTCTCTTCTTTTCCGTTACGTTCTCTCAAACTGTTGTCTCTATGTTCACAAGGAAAAGTTAAATAAAGTATAAAAAAATAGTTTGTGAAGTGTCCTAATCATTCTGATTATTCGGCTAAACCAATAAATCAGTCAACCTCTTTAGGCAACCAACCGCAGAGCAGACAATCTGCTTCCTGTTTACATCGTCACATGCGTGCCCAGTGTATGTGAATGGTCATGTGATAGGCGTTTTCGGTTGTGTTAATATAGACAGAGATTGTTTCTGTAACGGGGCTAAAACACTGGTGTATATGGAGATCGTTTTTGTTTTAAAATGCAGTTGTAAAATGTTGTGTGGAGGTGGCCTGAGTGAGTGCTTCATCTTCTAAATGTATTTTGCTGTCAACATACCACCTTCTAGAATTTTCCCATTTTAACACCAACAACGTTAAATTACATTTCCATTCCTAACAGAAACGCCTGTTCATCAGAGCTGAGCAGTGTGTGTGTGGAAGAGGCTGTGAAACAAGAGTTGAGTCAGTCTGATTTGAATATATCTTCAGAGCACATGTATCCAGAAAGGATGTGTGTGTGTGTGTGTGTGTGTGTGTGTGTGTGTGTGTGTGTGTGTGTGTGTGTGTGTGTGTGTACAGATATAATTAGATAAAATGGTCATGAATCCTCAGTGTTTAACCGTCCGTCTGTCTGTCACTCCCCAAATGATGAAATTATATTTGCTGTAGGACGGGCCGACGGTTTGTCGTTTGTTTATAGTCTCGTGTGCATTTTATTTGTGGGTTGGTTTGTGTGCTACAACCTCTCCCTGTTTTAATTCTGCGTGTGTGTGTGTGTGTGTGTGTGTAACATTTATGAAAGAGCAGCCCTTGCAGTGAGTCTGGCAGCAGAGAGGGGTACGGTTGGCCTGCTATTGTGCGACAAGATCCCAGCTTTGTTGGTGTGTGTGTGTGTGTGTGTGTGTGTGTGTTGTGTGTGTGTGTGTGTGTGCGTGCGCTCGTGTGTTTGTGTGTATTTGCTTTTGTACACACCCTTGAGAGATGATGAAAGAGTACACAGGCGAGTTGGGTGGGTCCCCGGTGTGTATGTTTGCGAGTGAGTGTGTGTGTTTGAAGAGGGTAGAGAGAAGCTGAAGGTTTTTCCAGTGGAGCAGAGAGGAGAGGTTGATCAATAGTTAATGTGATGTAAAGTGAACAGTCACATACCTGCAGGCTGCTGGCTAAATGGTCCTGACACTGTAAAGGCACGACACTGGTGCAGTCGCTACATGGCTCCCATCAGTGCGTGTATAAGTGTGTGCGTGAGTGTGTGTGTTTTATTGGCTGGTTGCTCTGTATTTGTATAGCACTAGTGTCAGCTATGATGCTCGTTTGCCAAGACAACGACGGGCTCCAGACTGCAGAACAAGTTCAAGTTTTGAATTGATGGTGGAACCAGACTTGGTAGCAGCATGTCAGGATTAATAAGGATCAGAAGGTTTAGCGCCGAGTGGTTTGCCAGGGAATGTTTTTACATTAAAAATATCCGTATTTTCTGAAAATGTTAATCAGGATGTAGGATTGTGCTGTGAAATGTAGCACTGAAACAATTGTTTCTTTTTTAATTGACAATAATTTCAGCAATCAGTTCAGCTTCTCCAAAGTGATGATTTGTTGTATTTCTCTGTTTTCATATGATTTAAATAAGATATTCTTGGGTTTTGAGCTGTTGACTGAAATCTCCACACGCTCAGGGAACTTTTGATGAGCATTTTCTAAACCATATATTTAATAGATCAATCAAGAATATAGACAGCAGATTAATTGTTAATGAAATTAATCATGAATTGCAGCCTTTGATGGCTGCACTACTGACACCAATCAGTGCTGTTTTTGATTGAGTACTTTGAGCAACACAACTGATTTTCTACAAACCCCTTTTTTAATTTTAATAAAATTACAAAAACTTCTCCAATTCATTAGTTTGATTGTGTCTTGAAAAACAAGTTTTTCATGATAGAATAGTGTGAAGTTACCAGAATTATGTTTTATATGAGAAAATATAGAGTAAAAGAACTGAGGGTCTGAGCAAGCATTTAATGCCAGCTTTCAGTACTTGACTTGGATACTCAGTGTTACACACACTCATAAAACATTGACTTTTAGAGCTGCGCATAACAGTTATTTCTGTCATAGATTAATCTGCCAGTTATTTTCTCGAGTAGTAGTTTGGTCTATAAAATGTCAGAAAATTGTCCGCAAGTCCACCAAGGAAAAAGGCCAGTTCACAGTGACTCAGTTTACTCTCTTAGAAGACTAAACAAATCAGCAAATATTCACATTTGTGAAGCTGATGTATAACAATAATAATTGTTAAGATTATATGTTTAGCTCTGGGATTGTCACGATTAAATGTTCATACAATAAGATGTATGTAACATTAATTTACCATCGTACCATCACTTAATATCCACTAAAAGCTTCTGCTTTTGCCACTGACAGGTCCAGATTGTTATTGTATGTGTCTGACAATATTACCGAAAGGGCCCTACAGAGATAGGCCTTTTTGTTAAACCAGAAACAGCACCAGAATCGCTTTCTCAAAACCCAGCATACTACATTTGAATTTAACAGTAATTTTATACTTATAAAACACGGCAAATTCAAAGTCACCAAAAACAACATAAAATGTCTTGGTTTGTTGAAAATAAACCCTTATGCTGGCTCTATACATGGTAAAACTATTGTGTATTTAAATGGTGTCTGATGGGTTTGGTGATGGCGATTTTGGGGCTGTTTGTGGTTAAACAAGGATATTAGTCTTAAACAGGAAGGTCTATCTCTGTAGGGTCCTTTCATTAATGTTGTCAGACGTTTGTAGTAACAATCTGAACATCTCCGTGGCAAAAACACTTTTAGTGGACGTAAAGTGATGGTGCATAAATGCCCCACTTGGTCACACTGCAGCCCGTCCACTGCTCAATACTGATTTCAAAAGTAGATGTCGCCATTATTTACTTATATGCAGCAAAAACATGGGAAAAGAAAGTCCAGATTAAAAAATACTGAAGTTACCCTTGAAGAGACCAGTCCTGTGCTATGGCATTAAATCGTTACGTTTGTTTAGACCAGACTAGGGTTGCAGCATTTTACCAATTTTAGGGTATATCATCGTATGAGAGTTGATGGTTATCATACTGTAGGATCTATGTGTGTATTTAACCTCTGTTGTTTATTATTTGTTCAGGCTGCGCATGTTCTTGTGGTCACTTTCACCTCCTGTAGTTGTAATAGGCACAGGGGTGTGGTTTCACATTGTTTTACCTGTCATTCACTGGCATGGCGGCTCTTAGACAAAGAGGGTGAGTGTTTGGCTCAAATTTTTTCTGTTGACCGTAATAACACATCACTTAATATTTCGTTTCATCTCGTTTTGCTTTGGTTATCTCAGTCGTTTGTTTAGTAAACCACCATAAACGCATCTCTGGACTTCTTTCTTTGAACGTTTCATTGATGGTAGTCACTACACATACCATGAGCATTTGCTTATTTATGGTATTGAAACAAATGCAACCAGATGGAGAATCTCAACTGCTCATCCCCTTTCCTCTTCAATTTTTATTATAATAAAGCATTTGTTCAACCCCCCAAAAAACGTCTATTGTTGTTCCATTAAGGGTCATTGTAACTGATAATAGATAATAAATTAATTGTGTAATATTGTATACAGTGATATGGTGAAACCATATGATATTTTATGAGAATCTCATACTGTTGCAACCAAACGCAGTTAGCTGGTGGAAGATGATACAGAATGTTTGGGGTGTGACATACTGTATACTTTACAGAAAAATAACACATCTGATTATTTTTCATCTAAAATTCTATAATTATTATTGTTTTATCAGCTGGCACCTTCACATTTAATGATTGTGTCTCTGCAGTCCTACTCACACTTATGCCATTCTGTGGAAAGGAAATTAATGTTCTCTTGAATTACATTTCTGTGAACACAGTTACAAATATTCCCAAACAACCACGAGCAACAGACAGGCATTTTATAGAAAGAAAGAAATTGAAAATGTCCTTGTTCCTGAAGTAAAATAATCAATGAGGGAATAGTGAAAGTAAAAGTATTTGTTAAGAAGAGAGAACAGTGGAGAGGAAGAAGCTGACATTTTTACAATACCCAGTAGCCTGTTTCATACAAAGAGACTAAAAAGGCAGTCTGCACATTTCTACAAAGTGCAGGATCTTAATTAGATGCTTCACTGTCTGTAGGCTCTCGTTAGTGCGCGTGTGTGTGTGTGTTCATGCCTGTGTTTATTTAGCAGGTTTGTGTGGGTGTGTGCATAGCTACTGTATGTGTGCTCACGTGTGCGCTTTCTCTCTGTGTGCCTACATGCCTGCAGTATATGCTGTAAGTATGTTGGTTTAGTGTGTACAAGCACACACACACACACACACACACACACACACACACACACACACACCTAAATGCTTCCATGCTCCAAGTGGTAAGTTGGTGTGTTTTTGTGTATGTATGTGTGTGGGAGCATTTGTGTGTGTGTGTTCAGTAGCAGTGCAGCACTGACAGAGCTGTCTGAAGGCTGGCAGGCTGCAGATTTGTAGCGCGTTCGGCTGATCATCTTATCTCCTGTCACCGCCAGTGAAAGATTGGAGGAACCGAGCCCACCGTGGCACACACACACACACACACACACACACACACACACACACACAGACTCATATCTCCTTTTTTCTTGCCGGTTCTTTCTCTCTCGCTCGCTCGCTCACTCAATCTTGTTTTTTCCTCTGTGTTGCTGTGTCTTTCTCTCCATCCTCCATCCTCCAAACCTCCTCTCCCTCCCTCTCTCTCAGTAAATGGTGCTGAGCCAAAGACTAATTATTACAGGCAATCATTTCGACATGAAATACCCACTTCCTGCTCACCGCTCTCCTCCCCTCTCTCCCTCATTTTCTTCCCCCCTCTTTTATGCTCCTACAGTCACATAATGGCACACACACACACGGACACACATGCACACACGTACATACACATACACATACACACACAGTAATTTCATTCCTTGAAGTCCATTTTGTGAGGAATGGTTATTTCTTTCTGAGTGCGACCTTGGGGTCTTTCCTGTAAGCACAAGAAGTGTCCGTCTGAACACTCTGTCTGTGTGTTTGTGTGTGTTTGTGTGTGTGTGTTTGCCATGCAACCTTTTAGTGCTATTGTGAGTTATCTGGAACGCCTTGCCAAAAGACAGGACTGTTTCTACGGTTGTGGACACATTGATTTTTTTCCCTGATTCTCTCTAGTGTTATTTAATAGCACAGCTGACTGCTGCTCATTTGCTAAACAAAATCTGATGAGCCAAGATGGTTTTGCAAATGTTGCTATCGGACCACAAATGGTCATTTTCAAACACCTGAGGCCACACAAATGCCCTGACCTGATGTGACTTCTAAAGGATGTATTCATGACCGAAAGTTGTCATTAAACGTCATATGTGTTGGCCATTTTATGGCTTTATTAAGCCTCTTTCCCAGCAGACAAAAACACACTAACACCTGTTATCATCTGGCTTTTGTATTAAATGGGAAAGGTCACAATTGGCATTCACATCCAAGACAAATTACTCTGCAGTAGTGACGCATATTTATCAGCTCCAGCTCCAATTGGTTTTGATTGGTATTGATGGAAATACTACGCTGGGGTGGTTGCACTGATTTTAGCCATTTTGCCACTGCAAAGCATTGACAGGCCGCTGCAAAATACCATTCATCTCCATCCAAGTAGCACTGATTCCAGATTAGTCAGCACAGAGTTTGAGAGAAAGACTGAATAAGTAGGAGATTAAAAAAAGAAGTAACCACCATAACATTTTCACAGGACTACATGCACTTTCTATTGTTTACTAACCTGCTTTCTGGCCCATCTGTGATGACAAATGCCAGTGATGCAGACAGCTGTCCACTGTTCTTGTCCACTGGCAACGGGGAAAGCAGTCTCTTATCAGGTCTTCTTGCATTTAAAAAAACCACATACACAGGCTAATTTTGGTGGGGAAAAAAGGGTATTAGATAGTAGGGCTACAACGATTAGTCGATTAATCAATGATTAATCAACTATTAAAATAATCGGTGACTATTTTAGTAGTCGACTAATCGGTTTGAGTCATATTTCATAGAAAAGTACTATAAAAGTAACCCAAAATACTCTTATTGCAGCTTCTTATGTTCAAATATTGGCAGCTTTACACACTCTGCCATGACGGTGAACTAAAACCCTTTGGCGTGAGTATGAAGCAAGACATTAGATGACATAATTTTCGGGTTTGGGAGAGACAGGCTGACATTTTTCAACATTTTAACACATTTTCTGTTAAAATGATTAGTCAGCTGATCAAAGAAATAATCAACAGATTAGTCGACAATGAAAATAATCGTCAGTTGCAGCCCCATTAGATAGGTGAGAGTAGAAGGAAATGAAAACAGAGAGAGATGGGTAGCAACATGTAGTAAAGGCCCCATTCAGACTAGAAGATAGGGGATACAATTTTGATAATCAAGTGATTGTTAGTCATTTAATGGACAAGATTGCCAAACATTCTGTGGTTCCAACTTCTTATCTGTGAAGATTTGATGCTTTTTTCTGATTTACATTAACTGTATTTTTGGATTTTGCACTTTTGATCAGACAAGAAAGCAAATGTAAGGATGTCACCATAGACATTTAATAGAATTTCAGCTCTTTTTGACGTTGTCTGGAGTAAAGAAGTGTTGTCAGAAGTATCGTCTTATAAATACATATTGATTCCTAAAATTTGAAATGGTTTCAATACTCATTTTCCGGAATGTCAATCCACTGGTACGAGCTGTGTTGCTGAATCGATGTGTAGATTCAGTGATCAATGATCCAGTATTATTGATGCAGCAAAACATTGATACATACGTCATCTTTAAGATGGGCCTTTATTTTGAAATTTCCGTGGTATGTCTGTGTCGCCATTTTCATCCAAGCTGCACTTCCTGAGAGAAAGACAATGAGAATATTTACTGATACTGTTTCATATTGATGACAGACCCCTGATCAAAATCATATTGTATCAGACTTTGTGATATCAGCAAACATATCGTATTGTTGTCCAAAGAAATTATATAATATTGTGTATCTTGATGTAAGTTGTGATTTACACCCATACTAATGAACTAACACATTACTTGCTATTGGAAGCAATCTTAAGTTACAGTCCTGATCACACCTCTGTGTCAATCAATAATTGGTCATATGTTAGTTGTGCATGCGTATGTGTGTGTGTGTGTGTGTGTCTAGTCATTGCGCTGCTTCTCTAAGCTCAGCCCAAGTTTATGTTGTGATGAACACACTGGCAGTCATGCACACAAACACACACACAGTCACATTAGTCCTCGGCCCAGCTGTGAGTGACTTCTGCCGAGAGGCAATTCCACTGTAATAAAATCTATAGGGTGGGTGGGAGGTGTGGGGTGGTGGTGGGGGGGTTTAATCCTCACTACCCCACTCACCCACCACCTCCACCGCCCTCTCCCACTCCTCGTCGTGCTTCTCTCTCTCTCTCCTCTCGTCCCTCTTCTCCTCAACTGACTGGCAATGATAAATGAGTCAATTATGTGTGTGTGTGCACGCGGCGCTGGAGAAGGGGAGCGGTTGGGGCCGTTATTACCTGTTGCGGCTGGGGGTAATGTTGCGGTATTAATCATATTCTAATTTTCCTCCGCCAAACGACCCCCCCACCACCACCACTACCTCCCTCCACCCACCTCCAACGTCCCACCTCACCACACCACACCACACCACAACCCCCCCTATCAATCTATCTGCCGCCTGCAAACAAGTCGGCGTAAACTGCCGAGGGCCCAAAATATACTACCTCTCTGGGGAGGGAGGGGGGAGTCTGAGGAGATGGGGTGTAGAGATGGAGAGAGAGTTGCAGAGGTAACATGGGAGGTGTTTGTGTGCTTGGACCTGATATACAAACACATTTAGAAATGGAAATGTGTGTGTGTGTTTGCAAATCCAGCCATTGGCATTACCCAGTTTTAGAGGACACCAGGGACTGGTTTGGGTGCGAGGAGAGACAGGCAGACACACAGGACAGACAGAAATATGGGACACTTGGGAGAGGTGTTTGGCTGCTATCGCTTCAGAGACGTGTGTGTGTGTGTTTGTGTGTGAAAGAGCTTCCATGCCAGGTCTCGCTGTAGCCGTGGTAACCTGACATGCTCAAAGACTGAGCAACAGACACAGGTCATGTCCCGAGCAGAAGACGAGAGAAGTGATTGTTAAAACAGAGAAAAAAGCAGATTTATTACACATCCAGACAGAACCGGCTCTTTTGACCCACTTAAGGCAGAAGCTTCGACTCTGGCAAAAACTTGGCAGAGTGCGCTGTCGAAGGTGAAAGAAGGGGGAGCGGTCAGACAGACAGAGAGACAGACGGACTGGCTGGTAATTGGGGAAGCAACAAAATGAGGATGAGTGGAGGGCACATGGATAGATTGAAAATTGTCGAGAGAGAGAGAGAGGGAGAGGAAGAGAGAGACACCTTGGATGTGCCTGCCTGCAGTCTTGGCTGGGTTTCAGGCTCCAAGCGTGACTTCGTCTATTTCTGCTCTGCTCTGAGGTGATAATGGGCTGTCAGCACCCCAGTCACCCTGCTCCCTCCTCCCCCACTGAGTGTGAGAGAGAGAGGGAGAGAGCGACGGAGAGGTGACGGAGAGAGGGAACGAGTGGGGAGTAATTTGTTGTCATGTAGCTAATTGCATTGTGTATTTTTACTTGGGATATGATACAAATGAAAACTCAATGTCTTTATTTTTTTCCCCCACTCTTCTCTTTTGTTGCAGTTTGAAACTGGAATGTGAGAAACTGGCCACAGAGAAGACAGAGATCCAAAGGCACTACGTTATGGTGAGACACACACACACACACACACACACACACACTCACACTCACACACACGCGGGCCATGTCTCTCCACAACAAGTGCGATGCCAAGTCCACTAAATCCCTTTCATCTGCTAACAGCTGCCAAACAACACCCACCAAAAACCACACGGAAGACCACACACACACATATTATAGGACTGCAGAATAAACAGCACTTACATGGGCGTGCAAACTTGTGCTTGTGTTTGCAACTGTTTCTTCTGAGATATGTCCTCCTGGGCTGTGTTGCTCATGTGTGTCCACATCTGTCTGCAGCTGTACATGGAACTTCTCACTCCAAACATCTTTATATACAGTTAAACCATCAAACATCAAACAAGTGCTGAAAGCTGGCAGCCAACGCCTGGTCTGATTCATACTCCTCTTAATTCTCTGATCACACAAAAAAGTCTAATTTTGGCATCCGCGCCAAAACTTGGATATCGTATCAGTACAAGTGTTGACACATTTTAAATAAGGCCCATCTTTACGTGTCTGTGTCTGTTACAGTTGGCAGCACAGATGTGATTGAAGGTAAATCCCCTCAATTTAGTCTCAGTAGCATTTGTGTATGAAGGAGCTTGTTTGTCTTTCTCAAAATAGAGCGTTGAACGAGATGATATAGAAGAAAAAGACACTGTTCTTAAAGGTGTATGGTTGGTACAGTATCTGTGTTACATTGTGGTGGTTCATGTCATCAGCGTAGGGGTAATGCAGGATTTATACTTTTGCATCAAATCGATGACGTGCACCTCCCCAGAAATGTAACTACACATTGCGGTGAGGCAGACCTCCTGTCTGTTTTCATAAGCTGAAACCATTTCCGTCAGTGGAAACAAAGCTTTTATTTACTTTAATTTCACAGATAAGAAACAATAAATTGTGAAGACAATAAAGCCTCCACACAATAGCATTTTAAATCTTGTGTGTGATTTATCCTGGCTTCATATGAGCAGAGGAAATCTCTGCTTGTCCCTAGGCTAATTTATACAATGTAAAATGCCATAGGCTTGTGCTAATAACGTTAGCATGTTGTATTTGTTTGGACAATATGCTTAGTGTAAGACAGTAGTTTTGTCTTTGAGCCTTGTGAGGTGTAATGGAGCCGGATTTTGTAACGGTACATTAATGTTGTCCCTGGCTTCATATGAGTAGAGGAAAAGTCCACTAGCTGCTAGGCTAATTTATACAATGTAAAATGCCATTGTGCTAATAACATTAGCATATTGTATTTGTGGGGAAAATGTGTCCAGATAAAGACAAGTGTTTGTCTGTGAATGCTGCGAGTTACAGTGAAGCTGATTTGTGTACTTGTGTTTGAAATTGTCTCTATTAAGGCAGGTGTAATGTGTGTTTTGAATCATCTAAATGTCGCCAACTTATGTTTTAGAGGTGACACAGACACACCACCGCACAAGTATAAATGCTCACATCGCCGTAGGCCATGTGTGTAGGCTACGGTGTTGGCTCTGCATTGAGCTGATGCACAAATATAAATACCGCTTAACCTGTGGAGTTTTTGACCTCTAGTTACAGTCCTAGAGTGTATTGTTTAAAATCCCCTTCTGCGAATGGTTTATTGCTTTTCACTGTTGATTGTACAAAACAAAAAATAATTGAGTTAATCATCTCCGGCTCTGGGAAATGGTGTTTGGTATTTGTCATCAGAATCAGTGTAAGATTTATACCAAGTAGGTTTTCACTTACAAGGAATCTGCTTCGGTCTTAGGTGCATACCCTAAACACAGAGGAAATTAAAAATGTAAGAGACTGTGTTAGCGGGGGTCCCGAGCCCTGTCAATGAGGCCCACTGCAGTTGGGAATGAACTGTTCTTGTGCTGTGAGGTTTTGGTTTTTGTTATATTATGCCATTTTAAAGCTCAAGTAATTAATTGGTTTATGAAGACAATAATTATTTATAGTGAGCATTGTCGTCTCAGTCCCGTACTCTGCCCACTGAACTATACAGACTTGAAGTTGTTTCGCTGCTGTGTCACTGGTTGTCAGTCATTCCCTCCCACACTGCTCCGTTAGGTTAGTGTGATCACAGTGCGTTCTCTGACACCGCTGCTTAATTTGCCCACTCATTGTCATCATTCCTCTAAAGTTTGAAGCTTTTGCATCTCATCATGAGCAGAGGAAGTTATAGAAGTCAGCATGTGAGTGTAGTTTGAATTACAGAAATAAATGTAGCAGAGACACGTAATCTTCTCAAAAGATTGTACAGAAACATTTAAGCTATACTATGTGGGAATCGTCGGTAAGGGTATTGAAGGTTACATTTGTTGTAATAGAAAAAAAGATATTTTAGCAAGCTAACTAAGCTAACCGCCAGCACCTTCCTGTCCAACAGAGAACAAGCCAACTCTGCATCATCTCCATCTTCTTCAGTGCTCGCCAGTTAAAGTGAAAGCCAACCCCTAATTCATTTCTTGTTTGGAATGAGCTTTGTCCGCTTGGCGTTTCGGCTTGCTACGTTTTTTCTGCCGTGTGTCATTATTTTCGGACCTGGTTGATTTGTTTTAATGAAGTCCCGACCTCAACTGAAGACTGTTATTGGCTGGGGGGATGTACCCGCTGCCCAAAGGTTGAAGATCAAGAACGTCATGCAGCAAACTAAGAAGACAAGAAGAAAATACAGGCAAAGGGCAGAGCCTGCGGATATCTACACCACCACACACTTGAAGTGGTTCACAAGGGATGATTGGGGGATTATTTTGGGGTGTCTATACATTTTTTTAAGGAAAATTCTGCGTAATATACCTTTAATGTGCCTTCTCTGCAGTCGTGCCATGAAGAGGCAGCACTGTGAATATTTGTGGCTGTATGATTGTAAAGGAGACATGATCAACAGCTTTTTTTTCCTGGATAAAGAAAAGGCCGAAACTCTCTGCCTTCCTTGTTTTTCACGTCTGCAAACCTCCAGCCTTGATTTTACCTGTGATCAGAGCCACACACAACCACAGCTGACTGAGTGTGGGCTGCCCAGAACCCGCTGTGCCAAAAAAGAGCTATGTGGCAATCTTGGCACGAAGCTGAGACTTGTGTGTGTGTGTGTGTGTCGGGGGGGGGGGGGGGGGGGGGGGGGGGGGGGTCGAAGTTTTAGTGATGGGGATGGGGGGGTAGCTGGCATCAGGCACAGGCCAGGTCTCCTTTCCTGGCTGATGATTTGGGTTTGGACGAGTTTGGATGTTGCTAAGCAACAGGCGAAACTTGGCACACCAACTGCCAAGCAGAGCCGCCAGCTGCCAGGAAAGGCGTCTTTTATGGTGGCACACACAGAGAGGAGTGCATGAACACACACACTCGCAGGGAAACATGCACACAAAGCACATAGATACACACGCCTACACAGTTGCAGGCTTGTGCTACAAACACACACACCTGCACACACATGCATACACACACATGCGCGTGCTAACTGCCAGGAAAGATGTCTGGAGAGAGAGGACCCCTGCCATCTCCTCTCCCATCCTGCCAGCCTGTTCTGGCTGCCTAGCTGCCAATCTCCTCTCTCCACAACCAGCCACGCTGAAAAGCAAATGTCAGCCTGTCACTTTTCGAGGCATCTGACTTTAAAATGCTCTTCTTTTTCGTCCATCGCTGAAGGTAGAGAGAGAGAGAGACAGAGTGGAAGAGAAGGAGACCCTCACCTGTCTCTCTCTGTGGCATTCATCTCCAGCGTTCCTCATAGCTCCTTGTACTTTCGGGTAAAAGCCAGGGTCAAATAGCTCACATTAGACATGATTATTGCAATAGTCTGTCACCTTCTCCTGCCCGGCGACAATTTCCCTGCCTCGCTTCGGGTTTCTGGCTTCCAAAACGCGCCTCAGGGTCATTTTAGTGCCATTGACTTTCAGCAG
Source organism: Epinephelus cyanopodus (assembly GCA_026686955.1). NCBI lineage: Eukaryota > Metazoa > Chordata > Actinopteri > Perciformes > Serranidae > Epinephelus > Epinephelus cyanopodus. The sequence continues at coordinate 15,254,886 of CM048920.1, forward strand.
AGTCAAGGTGAAATTAATGGCAATGTGCTTTTAGGGACATATGTGCACTTCAGAGTGCACGTGCGAGGGCTGGCATCATCTGAAGCTAGGAGCAAGAAAAGATTTTGTGAGTGGTTCTGGGCTCACACTGCTGAATTTATTTGTGTAAAAACAACCACTCCATCGCCAATTTATGTAAATATAACGCCACACATAAACGCAGGCAGAAATTGGATGTTTTAAGCCGTCATCACTTCTTGTCTTGAAGAAAAAATGTCTATGTTTTATATATTTTTTAAGATGTTTATTTTTATGCCTTGGGGAAAATGCTGGCATTATTCTTTTTCAATTTTAACAAATCCAACAAAAATACATTCAGACTTCACAACTATAAGCACGTTAATGTTTTAAAACAGTTAAAAAAATATATGTTTTTATTTCTAAAAAAAGGGTCTGCCATTTCCTAAAACAGCTGCACACTGCATATTTTAGAAAACTGTTATGAAACAGGAGTAAATAGTGTATTTGTTGGGGACTTTTTTCAGAGGTGGATTAGTACGTCTTTAGTGTGCCAGTGAGTATTGCAACCTACATGTGGGATTGACTGCAGGAGAATATCACCAGATGTTTTACCATGTTTTTATCTGTAGTATCCCTTCTGCATTTCATCTTTGTGTAGATAAAATAAAACCAAATTGTGTAAGTTCACCTTTTTTTTTTTAAACCAACAGTTACAGCAGATGAAAAATAATGTGCTGTAAATTTAACATTCCATTTTTCATCAGGTGGTGATTTAACTTTAAGATTTCCATTTGATTCACAGGAACGTGTTTGCAGAGGTTGTCATAACTGATGTTTTATGTACAGTATATATTGAGTTTGGATTAATAATGCATCACCTTGCTTTGTTTTGATTCCTAGAAGAGCTACACACACATTCAGCCTGTAAAAAATATATCCTATATCCACATGGGAAATGTCCATTATATTATGATGATAAAGACAGCCTCCTCCATGTACTCCACACAGGAGCATTTGTGCATGTCAGTCAACTCTTATTCGTGTGTATTAACCGAGGCTTTCCTGTGTGTGTTTCAGTATTATGAGATGTCCTACGGCCTTAACATTGAAATGCACAAACAGGTGAGTGAGCTCCTGGTCTCTTTCTCTCTTTCTGTCTCTCTTTATTTGCTCCCCCCTCTCTCTTATCCCTCCTGTCTCAGACTCCTAAATCTTGACGTTGTTCTCTTGGTTTATTTTCACCGACTAATACTGACATACGCACCAATATTCCACTCATATTCCAAATATGACAATATTCAGACTTTAATGTGAGTCATGTAAACAGCATGTTCTCTTTTGATATTCTGAATTAGACCTTTTTGTGAATTTAGCATTTTCCAATTAAGACGTGGACTATAGCAGTATTATTTGGGTTTTAATAGAATTATTTGGACATGTATACAGGGCATTCAGAGTATGCATCTCAGTCAGTGACACACAGCCTCGTCCTTTTTGGTCAGCTCTGTGCGTTGTACACAACTAACTAGCCAATACTTCACAAGGCTGGGGTAGAGATGCATGCCCTCCCAAAAAAGCCCACATTTCTTGTCTAAAGGACAAACACACGTACTTTAAACATGGCGAAAGACTTGGATATCAACAGGTG